>JAFBJT010109616.1:122865-156362 GCA_016785325.1 Chascanopsetta lugubris
GGGGGGGGGGGGGGGGGGGGGGGGGGGGGGGGGGGGCTTCGAAACTCTTTAATAGCCTGTGTTCGGTAAACAAGAGCCATTTTCTGCTGAGCACACATGAATACTCACAATTCTATCATTAGCTTTGCTAGTCTTTTCATAACCATCTGAATTTGCAACTTCACCAGCGGGTGTCACCAAATCGTACACACTGTACCTTTAACTAGCATTGCAAGGAAATACAGCATTATTCTTGATTGGAAAAACAACGGCCACATTATAATAGGATGAAAATCTGTATCCTCTGTTCCACAGATGAAGAAGGCTCATTAACATCTTGCTTTTGTCTGGCAAATATAATCTGCACTCACCTCGCGTTGAATGACTCCAGTAGCTCCATCTGACAGGGATGACAACACCACTCCGAGTGTGAATGCACTCATTTTGGTGTCTTTATTTTGGTTGTCCAGACGCTGATTCTGCACCGTTCATGGCGTAATGTCAGTGTTATGTCACTGCCTTGTACTGACATGTCGGTAGCCAAGAAAGTATTTATTGTATCAGGGGGCAATATGCAACAACAATTGTTTCCATTGTGCATGACGCAACACTGTGGCATATCGGCAGCGTGAGAGAGTTAGATGTATCATTTCATGTTTCAGCTGGTTTTGGTTTACAAAGGTGGAGAGAGATGGACTAAAAATTGTAAACAAAAGTCATGAGCACAGACGTATTGGTCAAACGATTTACAGTATTTGGGTAAAAAGGCGAATCCCTCACAATCTCTGAATTGTTGGCATCTCAATCTGGTGCGCTCACCAACATACCGTATGAACACATGCACAAACAATGAGCAAAAATCAATTTGGTAGTGCATAATGACTTTCTGCAATCTTGAGAATGCACAGAGGGCAGATGTGACGAGGTTCAAGGTGAAGTAAACGTCAACAAAAGCAAATATAGCCCAGTGAATATGACACTTCCTGTGATTGGGGCGGATGGAGTTCACACCAGTGATGAAACACTCCACAGATTCGCTGCCAATGGGCCAAGAGGGGTTCTTTTGGACCGTGCTCACAAACAAAGTGCACTATGGACACAAGCACACAAGTTCAGTGCAGTGTGATGTATTGGCAGACGCACATATGTGCTCTGCTGAATGACACATAACTTTGTATACAGTAAAACAGCCCACGACACATTTCTTTACAGATGCTGTGTGCAAGGTTTGGGTGTTTTTTGTCACTTCTAAAAATAAAAAACAATTCATGATTTTCATGACTTTATGATCACCTAACTGTTTTATTTTTCTCCATTGCCCTTGAATGAGCCCTTGAATGTGTATTTACATGATCGGGTCCTCTCTATGGGGGATGCCATGTTTTTACTGTAGCCCAGAATGGACATATCAAACATCTTTTGAGTTTTAATGACAACTGAAGTCTACCACAGGTTCTCCTGCATGTTCAGAAGGGTGAGGGTGAGGTGATGGGTACATCATGCAACATCGACGTCAACCCCTAGATGTCACTAAATCTTACACACTGCACCTTTACGTCTGCAAGTCTTACGTCAACACCAGCCCAGACTCTTGCATGTAACATGAAAAACGCTATAACTGAACCTATGACCTCAGCTGCACAGCTGAACACGTGGCGTCAACATCACATTCACTGAGGAAGTTAACGCTGTCCGCCAATCCAATGCCTCATGTGTCAGTGATGAGGGGCTCTCTGGTCCTCCTTTCATTTCATTTTGTCCTTTTATGTTTTAATATCGTAGTTTGCCAGGAAACTTCACCGTTTTGACGCAAAAAGCAGAACAACATCTGGCTTTTATTCCATTCTTAATGCCGTTAAGCTTGTGTTATATTGCATCCCTCCACTTCTCAGCTGACTCAAATGAGAAAAATGTACTGAGCGCTCGCTCCTGTTTCCTCCCATTGAAGATTATGTCATTTTGATATATGCACACTGAAATGTGGAAAATATCACTTCTCTCCCCGAGCAATTTAAACATACTTCATTTCGTATGGCTCCTAATCCATCTCTATTGGAGCATCAGGTTATTGTGTTACAGACATATGTCTTTAGTCTACCCTCTGCTGAGAGGGGGAAATTGGATTTATGATGGACAAAATATTGCAGGGAATTAAATGTGCGGCAGAACTTGTACAGATTTGTTCACTTGTTACCGCGTGTCACACGGCGAGCGCTTCATCAAATCTCGAGCGGTGTCTGAGGAGTACCACATTTCTGTGGTGAGTACGCTTTAGAAACGTTGTGTAAGCGGTCGGGACAAGGGCTGAATGACGTCATGCGAGTAACAGAGCCCAGGATGAACTACATGTATTGCTTTGCAACATCTGTATTTGTATAATTTCCCTTTGGTGAAAAGGTGGAGTGGGGAACGTAACTTTGAGCTCACAAACAGCTTAACCGCGAAAGTTGAAGTAGATTACAGTGATGGTGTGCTCAAGAATATATTGCCGATGTCATGTGGAGTGTTTACGGTTTTGTTAAAAACAATTAACAAAACAACTAGCTTTGTAAGTACGATTGTGTGGTATGTTCGTCAGCAGGACTTCACAATAAATAGAAATAAATAATAATAAATAAATGCTGGTCCGATTAGAAGTGGAATTTAGTTGTCCTAAATTTGCAAGATGAGGCATTCAGAGTCATATATAATCTATACTTATTTATTTTCCTGAATGCCAGGGGACAATGAAAGGATGTTAATTTATTCATGGCATATTTAGGTGAGTGGTATCATTGAATTCTGATTACAAATCTGGATTAAACTGATTTAAAGATTTTATAGACATACTGTTGTGCATTCAAGTTTATATGAGGCACAGCGTGTAATATTTTACACATTTTTTTCAAAGCATTTTACAGTGAATCTTTGGATTCATCATAAGCCATTGGGCATTAAAAGTAACGTGTGCAGGTGTAGGTAGTGAAGCTGTGTGTTGCTACATGTTGTAATACTCCTCACTTTCACTTTTCTCTCAAAGGTGCAGTGTGCAAGATTTGGTGACATCTAGAGGTGAAGTTGCATGTTGTATCCATCACCTCACCCTCACCCTTCTGAGCATGAAGGAGAACCAATGGTGGCCCTCGATTTTCATTAAAGCTAAAAAGATGTTTAGTACGTCTCATCTGTGCAATTGTAAAAAATAAACAAAAACATGGCAACCCCCATAGAGGATATGAATATTCATTAAAGGGCTTGTTTTAGGATAATGTAAAAAGCAAGTCATACAGTTAGTTGATTATACATTCATAAAAATGTCTGTATAACTGTTTTATAATTCTATTTCTACAGATCTTACACACTGCACCTTTAAAAGCATGTCGAAGAAACCGTCAATTTAGCTATCATATAAAGGAGGAGTAGTTTACTTCGACCGTTTCGGATCATTGTTAAAAAATAGGGTGCAAAATGGCCGCTTCCAAGGAGAGGATGCACTGCTGCATCATATCGAGAAAATAGAACAATTTGATTTGTCTAATTACAGGTGCACTCGTGAAAACATCCAATTATGCCGGGTAAGGTTTTCTGTTCCAACGGAAATAGATAAGTATAGTTACATTTTACACACGGACATTTGAGAATATGGATGAATGAAGACATTTAAAAATGTCTGGGCAAAATTGACAGCAGTCTTAAATCACAACGCGAATACGATTGTGAATAGGTGCACAAAGAGGCGCGGGGGACTGTCTGAAACATATTAACGTCACATCTGGATTCCATCAGCCCATGTCAGCTCGGATCATTCTTCATAAACGTTCTGGTATTTTCTCGTCACTCTTCATTCTGAGAGTCTCTCATCAGGACACATTCTATCGGCCGAGTCCTCATTCATGATCTGCCCTCCTGGGTTTTACTCAGCATATACTTCCTGCTTTGTGTAACAGCAGCCGCTAGCTTTCATCCAAACTGGCGCTGCCGTTACCAAACCCGGCAAATGGCGTGTGTAAGCATTTATTATTTCAACACTTAATAACAGACAACCCTAATAGGTCCCGGGTGGATGCTACGTCTGTGTGTGTGCATAAGTGTGAGTGGGTGGGGACGTGGAATCCGACAATAGTGAGAGAGGAGGGGGAAAAAAATGAAGAGGGGTTAATTTGGTTTGGCTCAGGTGAGGTAATTATTCCATTCCCCCACTTCGCTGCACACCAATAATGATTATTAACAAGCTTAAAGTACTTGAGGAGCACTGGGAGCTGGTGGCTAACAACACCAGGCCCGGTGAAAGCGGGAGGGAGGGAGGGAGGGAGGGAGGGAGGGAGCGAGGGAGGGAGAGAGCGATGGATGGCAGGATGAAGGGAGAGAATGGGGAGGATGGGAAATCATTATGCTAATGAGGCTGGCCTTAATCACACAGTGCCCATGATAATCTGCTGGGAGGAACCCAGGTTACTTGGGTCACTGGTTTGTTCCACGGGAGGCACTGGTTTTTGTTTTTTCCTTCCCTTACTCACTCTTCCTTTCATGGCCTGCTCGGCAGTTTTCTCATTGTGTTTTCCCTCTTCTCCCGTGTGCATGTTTTGGATTGAAGTCACGTGTGTGTACTCCACGTACGGAGCCATGCATGATGTGCATGCATTTAAAAATGTGGATAATGGCAGTTTAACCATTCAGTTTCAGGGTCAGAGCACACATAAATTAATGGCCATGGACCTTTGTTGCAGGGGGTATTGTTTGTCCACCCCCCCCCCCCCCCAAAAAAAAGAAAGAAGATCTGGCATGGGTGATATAAAATGGAGGTGGAGATATGAAGGCACAGCAGATGTTTGTCTAACTAAGAACCTGTCAGCAGGATTTTGTGTCATCGAGTGGTGAGGTTTCATTTTACAAGTGAATACTCCCTAACCCTCGCTCACCCTTCCCTTCCCGGAGAAGCTAAGGTGTGGTCTCCCATCATACAATTCAGAAGGACTCAAGGATTGTCCTATCAGAACACAATTACACTGAGTTGATACGAGATTCAGTTTCCCCAGGGCCTGGTTACAAGCAACTAACAGAATTTTGAAGAAAAATGAATAAAAAAACGTAGTATATGCACTGGTATATGGTTCAAAATATACAATGAATAAAAACTTGGTGTTTAATTCGTCCATTCTGAGCTACTGTAAAATGTGATCCATGGCAACATGGTTGGACATGAAAATGGAAGAACCTGAGAAGGATAAAGAGCTGTTGTTTGTCTAGATGACGCAGGCGTCAATTGTGAAAGACGTGGCTGTAAGGGACGACTGAACAGTTGATGTGCGGCGGTGGATGAGGGGGTTACAGGGCCGGGGGTTTGATTCCTACCACCCCCCAATGCCGTATGTTGAGGAGTCCTTGAATCCTGAGTCCTGAATGAATGTTTGTGTGACTGGGTGAATGTAAACAGTTCGGTAAAGTGCTTTGAGAGGTCTTCAAGACTCGATAAAGTGCTACATAAAATACAGACCATAAAGTCCTGCCCTCGCTGCCAGTCACCTGAATACTCAGAATCTGTTCCTGTTGTTGTGAACACGTCAGCGTTGTACAATCTCATGCTTTGTTGTACTTGTACATGTAAGAAAAGTGTGTTTTTACACATGAAAGCAACTCAACACTGCTCTGTTTGATCTAGCAATACAGGAGGGGTCCAGAATATATGTAAATCACACACCAAGCCAAAAACCTCAAAATTCCCAGATGCTCGAGCCAATCAAAATCAAAATATTAACCGCTGCACTAACACGGACATGATCCCACAAAAGCGAATGAACTACGACCATTGTTTGTCTTCGGACTTCCCGTCACCTTGTACTATGCATAGTAAATGTAAACGGAATGCGTGGCCTTAATGGAACCCAAACACGGTACGATACTCCAAAGAGGTTTACGGTGACCATCAACGTTGTGGTTCTAAAGCAAACTCAAGAAATTCGGGTCTTTGTTCTCCGACACCTTCAATGTAGAAAAATAATAATAATCCCATTTTTGTTGAGACACAAAAACCATACGCTGAGCAACACAGGTTTTCAAATCTCTGACTGGAATCCCACATTTCCAGACGGCACAAGCAGATCCTACGGTTCACCTAATCTGCCTCCATGTGCTTCCTCTCCCTCTCCCTCTCTCTCTCTCTCTCTCTCTCTCTCTCTCTCCCCTTCCCTTTCTCTCTCTCTGGGCTGGTATTTCTTGGACATCTGTTCTTGGCAAGCACAGCAGCAGAACTAGTACTGCACCCGCTCCCTGGAGGACAAGGAGGGATGTAGGGATGGAGGTTAGAGGGAAGGAAGGAAGGGAGGGAGGGGCCGAAAACAGTGGAGTGTAAAGGAAGAATTAGACGGAGAGGAGGGGAAAAACTCACGCGGCAGTGAAAGCAGTGAAAGACAGCAATATGGAGGTGGTGAGGCGGGTTTTGAGCGAGTCTGTTAGCGGTAATTGGGAGAAGGGGGACCACCACTGGGGACCAGCCCTCTGGGTCACACAACAGCACTGAGCAGGCTGTCAGGGCCCAACACAGGAGTTACACAGATCAGGGTGATGGAGAGCAGAGCAGCTTTCCAGAGAAAATGTTTCTGGTGGAAGTGAGGAGGAGAGGAAATTGACATTTGAAGCATTGAACACTCAACCCTTCATGGACTGCTACAGTTTTTAAATTGAGATTTCAGCTCATTATAATATCACAACAAAACTTTTTCAACAAAACGAAAAGAGATGAGATTTCGGCCATTTAGGTCACTTCTAAAACATATTTCAAAATAATCACATACTGACATTTTTAAAAATGTATAATCCCCAATATATATATATATATATTTTTTTTTTCTTCTTCTTTTTTTTCCCATAAGCCTAAAATGAGCCCATTAATGTGTATTTAAATGAGGAGGGGGGTCCTCTCAACGGGGGCCGCCATGTTTTTTAGAGTGAAAAAAGTGGACATACTAAACTCTTTTGAGTTTCAATGACAACTGAAGTCAACCATCGGTTCCCCTGCTGCTCAGAAGGGGGAGGGGGAGATGATGGATACAACATACAACTTCACCTCTAGATGTCAACAAATCTTAGACACTGCAACTTACAAATTGCAGATCAAACGTGTACTCCCTGTTAACACTTGGCATGCACTTGCCCGTTGTGCATGCACTGGATGTATTAAGATGCATCTTTTTATATGTGTTTGTGAGAGCTGATATGAACAGGGACTATTTCTGATCTGAAGGTAAATCTGTGGATGTTGGCCAAGTTACCAAACTCCCATAACAGCTGTGTGTTATAATATTTGGCAGATTCCCTAATTACAAAGAGCCCTTGTTTTAAATATTCTATGATTTCATAGATGAGTTTCTCTGTTGGGTTGTTCCAACCTTGGAGGCAACTGTAATCCAGTCTATTACATTCCTTCTATTTTGCACATATTTGGTCTAATAAAAATCATTTCCTCCGCTCACACTCCCTCAGAAGCAATCCGAGTGAAACAGTCAACAGTCAAGAATGTTGAACTGTGAAAGGTTCAAAGTAACATTTTAAACAATTACAGATGGCAGTTTACGGGAAGAGAGGCGAGAGGCCGAAAGACGGAGTGAGAGGTTGTCGAATTGTGTGGACATGTAATTGACAGTGAAATCAGCAAGGGGGGGGATGGGGGGTGGAGACAGAGCGAGCCGTATCTTGACAGGCTTCAGGTTAAAATGATTAATTACCTCCAAGGCTTCTGTGGCTCTGGCAACTTCCTCTGCTCGCTGCTGCGTTGTGTGTTGCAGGGGCCCAAGGCCCCGGAGCTCGAGGTGATGCTGTCACAGTGGCTTCTTTTTCCGATCAGACTGCAAAATCTGTCTGTGCTTGCTTTTCTCCCGCCCCCCCGTTTCTCTCTCTCTCTCTCTCTCTCCCATTCTGTCTCACTCTCCATCTTTTTTTATCTATGTTCTTACCACAAAACGGCACATATGACAGAATAGTTTGTGTCTGACAGAGGAGGTTGAATAAACCTTTCATTAAAGGTGCAGTGTGCAAGATTTCGGATCACTTCTATCTATGGAAATAGAATCGCAAAACAATGATATAGGCATTTTTACAAATGTATATATTCACTCCAATGTATGCTTTTTACATAGACCTAAAATTAACCCTTTAATGTATATCTACACTAGAAGCGGGTCCACCCTAAAGTCTACCATAGGTTCTCCTGCATGCTGGAATGGGAGGGGTGAGGTGATGGATGCAATATGCAACAACATCACTAGTTCTCACCAAATCTCACGCACTGTACCGGTGCATACGTCTGCATTGGCACAACTGCACACTAATGGTGTGGTGTGGGTTAACGTGACTGGTCCAACTGGTAGCACCGCCCGTGTCTGAGTGGCCAGATAAACCTCACCCTCCTTTGGCCTCAGTGAGTTCAAACACAGTCCCCTAAACGTGTTTTGAGTAAAAGTAGCACAATAACATTTGCTTAAGCTCCATTTCCAACATGGAGAAAAAGTCAACCCCAGCAGCTGCCAGTAACCTTTGCCATTGTAATTATGGAGCCACACTGACACCATGCAGCACACATATAAACAGAATGTGACTCTGCGTTGAAACTACAAAGCTGTTTATTAATGTAACGTTGTCCAAAGCAAACACAATACAACCACAGCCATTCTTAAACTGGGACTCTCCGGGACCACTGACCTCAACATCACCTTCGGACAAGGTTGGAAATAAGGCTCAGACATGGACAACTAGGGCCAAGCACAAAAGTCTGAACTTTACAGACATACACAACTCAATTGTTTCCCTCATTATCGTCTGGACTGTGTTTGGATGCAAAACAAAAGTGCTGTGCTTTAGATGTATTATGAACCTCTTCCTCAACAAGCGCCATCATCTTTACATATAATGACAAACATATTGTTATATTGCTCCATGTATTGACGTATGTAGGTGAAAAAGTAGGGAAAATCTACTGGTGGATATTCAAATGGCAGAATTGTTTGTTGTTTGGAGAACCTGTACATATTTAACTTAAATTAGAATTTTCCTTTTAATCACATTTTTTTTTAGCAGAAAACGATTGTTCTGAATCCTAATGCTTTTTTGTTGGCTTGTGAAATGTTTGGCAATAAGGCTGTTGCATTATGATTATTATTATTATTATTATTATCATTTCCATTTTGTTTTCCATCCATCCATTTTCCAATAATTGTCGACAGAAATCTGGTATCAATCATATTTCCTACAGGATATTTGGGCTGTTTCAAAATAGTTGAGTTGATAAATGCTTGATAGCAGAGCATGATGTACTCCAGCACAACTCTGTCTAAGCTTTGAAAAGTCTTGATAAAAACACAGAAAGGAAAATGAAAGACAGAAAGGATGATTGAAGTAAAGTGCCTATAAAACAAAGAAATATGGAAAAGTTGAAATATTACAGGGGGGATCTGTTCCCCGTCTCTCATATTTTTGTCATGTTCCGCTGTAATCCTTTACCTTTATTCATTTCTGTTGTTATTTAACAATGTTTCAACAACAGGGTCTTACTACCCTCTTTTTATCTCCCTCCATCTCCCCTTCCGCCCCTCTTTTATCACTCTCAACACCCAACCTACCAAACCCCCCCGCTCTGCTGCTCTCGTGTATCCTCTTACCGCCCTCCTATTTTTCCCCCGCAAGAATTTTAGGTTTGTAATTTATTATTTGCAAGGGAAACTGTTATCAGAGTCAGTTTGCTATCGTGGGCCACTTCATTAATCACTGAGCCCCCTCTCTTCATTTGTTCC
Source organism: Chascanopsetta lugubris (assembly GCA_016785325.1). Classification (NCBI taxonomy): domain Eukaryota; kingdom Metazoa; phylum Chordata; class Actinopteri; order Pleuronectiformes; family Bothidae; genus Chascanopsetta; species Chascanopsetta lugubris. The sequence continues at coordinate 132,606 of JAFBJT010109616.1, forward strand.
CAGATAGGCTCTGGTTCGCTGGGTTCCAGGCACTGATATAAATATGGAGGTATAGGAACACTCCCCCTTCTCTGTTTATCACCAAATAGAAAGAAAATACAGAAAGTTCTGATGCTGATCCAGAAGAAAAGTACCAGTCTTTTCCTTCTTCTTTCAATCACAAGTAGCAAATTGTGTGTTCCACATTATGAGTGTCTGCTCTAGTGACAAAATCTAATTTGTTTTAAAGACTTTAAAGGGAGGAGGGCCACACCGGGGGCAAGGCGTGTTTAAGTGTGACCCCAGCATATGGGACTGATCAGGATCCTGAGGTCTGTTCACAAAGCAGCAAAACAAACAGAGTGGAAATCCCTTCTCAAGTTGGAGCGGTCTGGGGATCAGGAGAAGATATCGGGGAGTTAGAAAGACGAGTGTTTGTTTCAGGGGGAGGTTGTGTGGCCAGCCTGATTCATATTTAGGTTCATCAACATATCTCTACAATCAAAACTCAACTCTGAAAGGTTTCATTTGATGGAAATACCCCTGCGTTCTATGTTGGAGGGCTTACGGAGAAATGGTTCGCCATTGTTCGATCTATTCCATCTATTTCTATGTTGGTGTGTATCCAGTGACCCACAAGGGATTATGGTAGAGTGAGTGAAAGGTGGCCTTGAACTGTAAGAGGATAATCCTATTTTGACACCCCCACAAAGAGCTCCAACCCAATTTACCATCCCAACAGCCACCAGCCTGGCTGTTTAGTTTAGACGACTGAGCTGGAATTGTGCGTGTCTTTCTGCCGCTCTGTTTGTGGAAGTTTCTTTTGTTTCGTCCGTCTCTTTAGTTCTTCGATCTCGTGTCCTATTATTGTCTGTCCTTTCTCCCCCACTTCTCTTGGATGTGTGTTTGCATGACGGGACCATATTGGGCGAGGTGGCAGGGTGAGGTGTATCATAGCAACAGCAAGCCGACCGCAAGATTGGGTTTTAAACTTTCATTTGGTACTTTTTCTTGTGAACCAAGGCCAAAACAAATGTGGAAGAAATTGTTGGCAAATAGTACAAAAACAGAAACCTTTAGATATTTTCAGACAAAAACTCTGGGAAAATATTGAAGGGACCAGACTTTATCCAGACTTTGTCACATAGGGAGAAAGAGGCAGGAGCTCGACTGAAGACTTGTCCTATCAACACCGTTTGTATTGTCGGTAGTTTGCCTCAGTTTGTTTTGTTTTGTTTATTTAAAGGTACAGTGTATAAGATCTCTGTCGTTTTTGTCACATCTATTGGTTGAAAAAATATTACACATATAAAAAAAATGTGACACACTGACATTTTCACCGAAATGTATTTATGCTCCAATTACCCTTAAATGAGCCCATTAATATATATTTACATAAGGAGCGGGTCTTCTCCATGTTATTACAGCAGACAACTTAAAGTTGCGGTGTGTAAGATTTGATGGTATCTAGTGATGAAGTAGCATATTGTATCCATCACCTCACCCTCACCCTTCCGAGCATGTAGTTGAACTTGTGGTAGACTTCAGTTGTCCTTAAAACTCAGAGGATGTTTAGTATGTCCACTCTGGGCTACTGTAAAAACATGGCAGCCCCCGTAGAGAGGACCCACTCCTCATGTAAATATACATTTATGGGCTCATTTAAGGGTAATGGGAACAAAAGTGCATTTAGGTGAGTATGAAAATGTCAGTACATCATTGTTTTGCAAACTTTGTTTCTACTAATAGATAAAAAAAAATGACCACAATTTTACACACAGCACCTATCAATATAAGAATTCCAGTCCTGCCTATGAAAACAGTCCAAAACACATGCACACGTTGCTTTTCCGTTTTGAGCAGCTCAAAATACTAACAAAGTTTCTATTTCAAAACTCCTTTGAATTCTCCAGCTGTATCACATATGATGAATGGTTTCCTCTGGGCGTTCGTTCGAACAGTGACGTTCTGTTTTTCCGACGTCTCTCGTTCAAAATGTGCTCATTTACTTAACGTCAACACTGTAACGACATTGTTGCAGCAGACAGATGAAGGGAGGAGGGAAGAGGGGCATCATCCCCAGATGTGAGTTCAAGCGCACACTTTGACACAGATTGACTAGATCCCTCTGGTGCGGGGCAGGAGAGGGCACGTGGGGCAGAATCAAGGGGCAACCTCCGCTGCAGACGGATGAAGCCCAATAGGAAGTCAAACAACATGCAGTTCATAGGTTAACCACTAGGGGCTGACTCCAAAAGGGAGCAAATCCCCATAGACTCCCATGTTTAAATGATCAACTTCAGAGGTGAATGAAACATGTTTAAAGTTTGGTACAAACTTCGGTTCTGGTCTCAATCAGTCACATTTTTTTCCTGTGACATCTGTACAGGACGCACATCTGCTTTTCTATTTTCTTTATTTTACCGATGTTCGAAATTGCATATAATTAAGGGCGTGGTTTCTTGACTGACAGTTGGGCCGTTATAAAGGAAGCATGACAGCAGGTAGAAGGAGAGAGTTGGGAGGTTGGATGTGGGGACTACTAGATGATGGGGGTCCACAAGAGTCTGGTGGTGTTTGGGTCATTGTGATTCCTACGGAAGGGTGGAAAGGAAAAGAAAAAATCTCTTTAGTCTTAAATGAGGCTTGACTTTTTTTTCTTTTTTCCTCGCTCAGTATTGTATCCAACTCTCCGCTCTACAATCAGATCTATGAGGAAAAACATGCAGAGTGGTTTGGCCTTTATTTGGTGAATGGATGGATAGGAATGGGTGAAGAGTAAGGAAAAGCGAAATGGTGGGAGGAAAGGGAGAGAAGGTGGAGTGGGGGGGGTGGCTGACAGAAGTGTGGCTAACCTCCTTTCTCACTGCATGGACGGATTGGAAGTTGAGGTGGGCTGTTGAATGTGCATGACTCCATGTGGTCGGGCAGCAGCGAGGGAGGAGGCAGGTAGAGGAAGTGGGAGGGAGGGCAGAACTAAACAGTCGTATTTACACAGTCACAGCCATTTGGACGAATATGTAGAGTGTGAAAATTCACTCCTTTCCTGTTCTTACACTGGTCAGGTCGCACACACAATTCATCACACACACCATCACACCGATGTTGTTCAATGATATCTCGCCTCTGGCTGTCCCGGCCAAAATGTGGCAAATATCCACTGGAAAGGGAAAAGAGCCTCAGGTGTGTTCAGTGACTCAAGGTCATTTAAAGTGGGTCAAAGACAGATTTTGACAATGTGAAGTATATCATTCTATATTTCATTTGTTATGTGAATAATCGTTGATACATTTTAAAGTGTATACATGACATGAAGAGTAAAATACATTTACTCTATTGTCCCGTTCATATGAGGAGATATTTACCCTCGGTCATAATTTGGATGGGGAAATAAATCCTAGACAAAATCTATGAATTGTAAAACAGCAGTCTTCATGTTTTAATGCAGGCGAAAGGTTGGTTTGCTAACACTCCAGACATGAAATGGAACGAAGTCATTACATTATGAATTGATTCATATTAATTGACAACTTTTTAATTTCTAAATTACAGATGTATTCCAATGACTATCTTCCCATTGTGTGTGACTTTGTTCATTTCACATCTTGATTTCCAGTAACAAAAATATTCCTCATTCTCGTGCAGTCACATTGTTTTTCTCATTTAATTATATTTTATTACTTGATACTTTTCTTTCCCTAAATGACCATGACCCCTCTGACAGGTCAGAATCATCTATAACAAGCCGTCGTAACCTTTGTTGTGAATGCATTTGTTGGACCTCCTCTGCACTCTCCCTTTAACCAGAGCGACATATAAGGTGCACTGACTTAACCCTCAGACGTCAGCCACCTCTGCGCTCCCCTTTAAACTCTGTTGATCATGTCGGACCCTGACTGGATCTGGGAAATTAGCCTGATGAAAAGATGGACTCTTCCTGTCTTTGACCTTGTGTTACACTGCCAGGCCAGGATGACTCTTTATCCCTCCCCATCACCACCACCACCACCACCACCACCACTACACCACCACCACCTGCTCCTCCTTTACTTTGACTTTTAAAGTCAGAGGTACACTTGTGCTTTCAGGCTGCCTTAATGAGGCTCAGCGCAGTCCACCGGTGATAGGACTGTTAATGAGAGAGACATCTGAGAGAAGGGAGAGACGTTGGGTGGTGGTGGAGGAATGAGGGAGGGACCGTTGGAGTGAGAGGGAGGAGGAGGAGAAGAAAAACAAAGCGTTTAAGGCTGTACCAGGTAACGCATGGACACAGCCTCAGATCTCATTTAAGAAAATTGTTTGAGTTGTGGCGTTGATGTATGTGCGTGTGTGTGTGTGTGTGTGTGTGTGTGTGTGTGTGTGTGTGAGACCTTGGACCCTTTCAAAAGCATTTTGTCCGATGTTCTCGCCGAGAATTGATTGTCTTTGTTGTGGTAATCTGAAATTAATTTGCACTTGAACCCATCTTTCTTCTGGGCTCAATTTTAGAACACTGTTATAATTACCTGCCCCCCCACATGAAAACCAAGAACTAAGACACTGATATGATGAGCCGGAATATTTTAATTCCCCAGGTACTTAAGAGCCCCTCTCTCCACCCCCCCCCACCCACCCACCCACCCCCCCACCCCCCCCCCCCCCCCCCCCCCCCCTTGTCTCCACTCTCGACTTATCTTGCAAGGTAATAAAACAAAATGTTCCCATGCGTGGGGCTTAAGCAAAAGGTATTTGCCTGAGGGGGAACAGTAATAAGCACTGTATTGCTACACATTTACCCGTGTACTTTCTTAGTAGGTCAGCGTGTGCTCCTGAATGATGTTCAACTTTGCTTAACGCCAGCTGATGCTCCGGCTGAGCGCTGTCACCGAAGCGCTGCTCCGTGTTGACGAGCAGGGGAGGACACACTGTCGCTACCTCACACTGGACACCTGTGTCATCGCCGGGGTATTCACCGCTTCTGGGAAATGCCTTTTTGTGACAGTCTAATGAAAACTTGGCTTCAAAGGTGCAGTGTGTACGACGTGGCGACACCTTGAGGTGAGGTCACACGTTGTATCCATCGCCTCACCCCTCACCCTTCTGAGAATACAGGATCTCATCTGGAGCTGGAGTCTAGATTATAAGGCTCTGTTCGCAACAGGACGAAGATGTCTTAGTAGCAAACAACTGGTGGAAACTAACCTTTGGTGGGAACTTTGAGGGAATGCCGGACAACACATGAAAAGCTCGTGTCTTGTGTACGTCAACAGCTGTAACGTTTTGAGAGGCTCGTGTCAGAGGAACCTGAGAATGTCTCCATAATGAGTTCCAGATCCAGATATTTCACTTTCCGTCCGTCAGGATTAAAAACGCAACTCGGGAGTTTTTCACACTTTAGTTTTAGTGGCTCTGAAACTTGTAGCACAATCGATGAGTTTAAAAAAACAAAAAAAGACAGAGTGGTACGGGGCCACTCTTTACCGATCCTTATGTTTTGGTTTCAAGTTACCCGGATTTTCACACGTCCTTGTAGAAGCTCCATCACACACACACAAACACGCACGTGACCGTGTAGTTAACAAGATTTGTTTTGCATTAGCATGTTCTGACAGGGGGTGTTTGTAATATAAAACTATTTAAGACTACCTGCTAACATCTGCTATTGATCTTAGCTGTGTGCCTCCCCCTTTGTTCTCAGCGTGAGCTGCTAATAACCTTATCAGTCATCTTTTAGTTTTAGCTCAGTCTGCTGTTTGTTGTGAGGGATTCTTTTTCTTCCTTTAATGTGGAGGGGTGGGTTGAGGGGTGGGGTGGGGCGGGGCGGGGGTGGGAGGATATTATCTGGCTAAATGCTGCAGGAACCATCTCCGCTGATTTCCTGCGGTGCTGCTTTGTGCTAAAAGAGGCCTCGCAGGTCAGCGGCCCTGGGCAGAAATTCTTTCAGTGCGACACCTCATGTGGGACTGGGAGAGATAAGCAAACAGAGAGCTCGACCCACTGCTGAACATAATTAGTCAGAACAAACACTTCTCAAACCGCTGTGTTACACGCCGAGACTTATTAGCTCTGGCCGTCGATATACTTCTCCCCGAAAACTGTGCAAATTCGCATATTTGCATATCTTTCAAAATTGCAACACAGCGCAGATATCTATGATTACACAAAGTGTTTACATGTAACAATGTGTCATTTCTCTTTGTTCTGCCTGTAGGAGTCTTTGTTTTTTCAGTTGAACTACAAATGGTTGAAATATTTTTTGTTTCATCGCATCGATTTTTCAGTTTTGCATAATAATGAATTGACTACATTTTGTATTTTAACCAAGCTTATCATCACTTATCATGATCCCGTCTCTTCTCTCTCTCTCTCTCTCTCTCTCTCTCTCTCTCTCTCTCTCCCCCCTACTGTCTGTCCGCTCACCGTAAATGATCTAATGAAGCTAAACAACCATGCACAATACAAAAAACCTCTGCTAATTGTCTGTCTACCCATTGATTGAAGGCAAAGTGTGTGTGTGTGTTTCAGTGTGTGTGTGTGTGCCCGCACTGTGTATCCCCTACAGTGCGGGCTGCTGTCTGCTGACAGACATGGCCTGCTGCTAAAGCCATCGCAATAATCATAAAGATTAGGTTAACAGTGGGAAACGGCCGTGGAAGACAAGTGTTCACAGTGGGCTGTTGTTTTTGCATTGGCTCCTGCAAAAAGACAACAGCCCGCGACTGTGTGCTGTTTTAAACACGACTCCAGAGCAACATGTCCACGTACCAGTGTCCATGTCACTGCGCAAGTATTCTACACATTATGTTTGAACAGAAATGAGTGCACTTAAGTACTACTGCCTATTTTTTCAAAGGCCCTTTCTGTGAGGTTCAAAGGTGCATTGTGTAAGATTTGGTGATATCTACTGGTGAAGTTGCAGAATGTATCCATCACCTTAGTCTGCCCATTTGAACATGCAGGAGAACCTGTGGTCGACTTCAGTTGTCGTTAAAACTCAAGTAGCATGTCCACTCTGGGCTACTACAAAAACATGATGAGCCCCCCCCCCCCCCCCCCGTACAGAGGACCCACTCCTCAAGTAAATGTACATTAATGGGCTTATTTAAGGGTAAAAAAAAAACAGTCATTCATGAAAATGTCAGTAGTTAATTGTTTAGTAATATTTAAGAAGTGTCAAAAATGACCAAAATCCTCGACACTGCAACTTTAAATGTTGTGATTTTATATGTTTTACATACAGTACTTTGCCTGCTCTCTGTGCAATGGAATGAACAGCTTTTGGTTGCAACCAATTCAAATATTTTCATTAGAATAATAAGAATAACAACACAAGCCTACTTGGATACTATACGATTTTTTGCTAATTTATGTGTAACAAGTACTTTGCTCAAGCATGATGCACGTGCACACACACACACACACACATGTACACGCATACGTACACACATACACAAACACATGTAGGCAGGTAATTGCTGAAACTGGGGCAGACTCCATACAATCAAAGGACAACAGTGTGCCGCTGTTGCAAAGCGCTCTCGAAGCACTACACTGAGAAGCTTGTCATGCAAATGTGTGACAGATCTCTTCATAGAGTGCACACAACAAAGTCACAAAACAAAACAATGCTTTACCAGAAACAAAACTTGTGAAGATGAGATTCTGCCGCTAATTGAATCTGATGGCGGGACAGAAATAGAGGAATATTGTTCATTTGTTATACAAAAACAAATTTTATTATACATAATTCACTTTATGCACATTTTGTTATTGCAATTCACACTGCATTACTCCCCGAATTATCATTCTGAATATGCAAGAGCTTTTAATAATTTAACGCGCCCGTGTTTATTTTCCACACGCCGCCGTTGAAATGAATTTGTTTGAATTTTGTCTCAGTTTTGTTTATTTCCTCTTTTGATATCGCTTGTTTTTCTTTCCCCCGCTGGAAAGTGTGTCATTTGAAGAAACAGCTTCTCAGCCCTCAGTGAAAAAAAAAAATAAAGATCCGCATTCACGTTGACTTAGAATCACATTGGGGCTTACGGGCCTTTGGCATCGCTCTTCTTCCTTTATAAACAAATATATCCCACGGCTCTCACGGCCGCGCACACTAATATATCCGCTACACATCTGTCTAAAGACCTGCTTGCATCTTTTCAATCACCCTACATAGCTTTGTGGAAACTTTATCTGTCCATCCGTGCACATTACGTGCTCTGGGTCCAGCATGTGGCCGGCAGCTTTCGACTGTTTCGTATCTGACACAAACCTCAGCCCATCGCCAAACTGCAGAAGCCGTATTATTCTTCCACTTTACGCCGCCTGCGCGTGGCGATAACATCTCGCACTCATGGCGTTTGACTTGTACGTTACTGACACCGACCTCAAAACGGGTTCACCACATTTTATACCCACACACACACACACACACACACACACATACTGTGTTCTGCAGTGTCTCCTCTCTATCATTCAATGTTTCTATTAAATGGATAAGCGCGCGCACACACACACACACACACACACACACACACTTGATAGCATCTCCCCGGCCACAGCTGGGCTCTGCTCGTGTTCGCAAAAGGCCACATTTGTTTCCTGTGGAGTCTGAAACAGAGAACAGAAGGTACCACAACACTGATACTAGGGCTGCGTCTGATTTTTGCTGTATGTGCCTCCAAGTGGTGAGTGTATTCATGTATACACAACTCTACCTGTGTGTGTTTGCACTGCACTGCTGCGCCATTTCTTTCTTCCTCTTTCTAAAAACAAAACAAAGCAACTCCAACACGCTTAATCTTTTCTCTTATCTCTGTTCATGCGGCCTTCCAGGCAATTTTCTATTCCAACTGTTGATTGTTATCAGCAGCTCACCCTACATGACGGATGATTTCCCCCCAAAAGGATCCTACTTGTTCCCTCTCGCATCATTTACAATGATACGCACAGATACAGAGATGCACAAACCAAATGAATTCATATTCAAATCAAAACTTACCAGAGGCTGAATAATAAATAATATCAAATGACTTCAGTAACATTAATTGATTCATGTTTCTTTGGTACGAAAAGAACCAGTCAAATAGTCAGAGACCGATGCTGATTATATGCCATGCTACATCTGTAAGTGAGTAATTAACTATGGACGAAGTGATAAAGGAGTATAATCTATTATTTGGTTGCTGTGGTGTATTGCACTCCCGGTTCAAAAACTCTGAACTATCTGCAACTACCTATGTTATATTCATAATCATATTGGGTTTTATAGATGAGCCACTAAGGGCTAAAGGTGCAGTGTGTACGCTTCAGGTGAATTGATTACTATTCCTTTTGGCAGAGGTAGAATATAAGATCATTACTATTACAACTTTAAAGCGTATAGTCACCTCTATGTACAAATTGTTGTTTTCATAATCTTAGAATGAGCCTTATAAATGCATTTCAATACCCGGGGTGTGTTACTTATATTACTATAAGTTACTATATTTCTACGCTGACAGATCCCCAAAACCCTACATACTGTACCTTTAAAAAGGCACAGTTGCCAAACAAAGAGGCATAAACTTTTCTATTAGTTTTAAAAACCTTTAGTTAGAAGAAACATTTATTTTTCAACTTAACGTGGTCATATTTTGTTATTTAGAGCAGAAAAAGAGCTGGTAATGCTTTTCAATTGAAAACCTCGATCAGCCTGTTTGGTTCTTGGATCCACAGGTCGCTGACACCCTGATGCTCCGGCTCTATAATGGAGCTGAGGACAGACACACTGCTCCTTTACACCTGCTGTGATATTGGAGGCCATGGAACTACAGTGTCGCAAAATGGTCATGATGGTAGATTGTGAGAGTTAGTATGGATTTGCTGTCAGTGGGCCGAGCGCTCCTCCCCCCTCTGTGACTGACTGATGGGTCCAGGCCTGGGGTGGGGAGCAGGGGCTGGCAGGCTGGAGTTAAGCACTGCTTAGTGTGTCTGCCGGGTGTAGTCCCTGTGTCCGTGTGTGTGTGTGAGTGTGTGTGTGTGTGTGTGTAATGTCTATCTCTCCCTCTCCTCCTTTCACATGTGCTGCTCTGAACAACCGCCCCGCTGTGTACTCGCAGATAGATGGACACGCGTAAGTCACCGTGCACATGCGCACACAAGACATGCAAAAGCTCATGCATGGCTCACACATACACACACACACACACACACACACACACACACACACACACATACACACACACACACACACACACAGTCACATAAAAACATACAGATGCTCCGGCGGGGGCTGATGACATGATGGATTGCTCATGTCAACGTCAGGACAGTCAGAATCAGCCCGGTGCTGATAAGGTGCACCGGAGCAATGCACCTCCCCAACCCACCGCCACTGCAGCCTGATAGAGGCTCCTCCCTGTTCACCCAGCCTGTGTGTGCAAAAGTGTGTTTTAGTGGAGTGTGTGAGCGCGTGTGAGATTCTGAAACAGTTCTGCTCCCGGCGTCAGGTGTGTGTTGCATTGATCCCTCTGAAAGTGTCTTGTATGTAGCATTCCTGCGACCGTGAGCACGTGGCCATATGTAAAGTCAACACAAAGTGTGTGTATGCATAAGTGTGTGTGTGTGTCTGTGTGTGTGTGTGTCTGTGTGTGTGTGTGTGTGTGTGTGTGCGTGCTGGCGCCTTATTGAAGCTTGGCGATGTGGCGGGCTGAATTGAGTACCTGCAGCAGCTTGCCACCTGTCATTTATTATCCATCACGCGAGGCGACACCCCGGCTTCAGTTATTGATGGTGCGTATGGTAATTCCACTTCTATCACGTCAGCGATGGGGAGCTGATACCCCGAATGAGAAAATGTGGACGGCGTCAAATCTACTCAATTACTTTTATAAATAGTTTCTTCAAACTATCGTGAACTGACCATTTGTCTTTCCCCCCCATGGCTTTGACGGAGCAGCTCACATCCGTATATACAGTTGTGTCTGGCAGCCCGACTTGAAGTGACAGCTTTCTAAATTCATTATGGCACAGGTTGTGCATCAAACGATGTTTATATAGCGAGGCCACGGGGCAGGGAGATAAAATATAAGATTAGCTCGCAGTCAGAACTGGGGTGCCCGGGTTCAGGCGGGGACACCTCCAAGCGCAGAGTAAGTGAGCATGTTTGGTATTGTGTTCTCATTTGCCCAATTAGAGCGGCAACACTGTGCTCCTCCTAGGTGCTAACTCGCTAAATGGGAAATTACACCATAAAGATAAGGAAGCGTCGGAGTATGTTTCGGGTCTCGGAGTAGCGCTTTCAGCACGACTGCTCGGCGCAGCCTGAGCAGAATTAATGAAGCCTCCCTCCGTGGCGGCTTTTCTGATGCATTTTTAAACAGCTCCTTTTCATTCCTGCAATGACATTTTGATTGCATTTGTCTCCGCAATAACTGTGAGAGAGTGAGCAGGGAAGACAGAGAGAGAGAGAGAGAGAGAGAGAGAGAGAGAGAGAGAGAGAGAGACTCTCCTAAAAATAAATATATCACTGTTCCACCAAAGTGATTCTGACCTGGCTTGTACCGGCAGATATCACGTTTCATATGAGAACACAAATAATGGTTTTTGCAGCAAAACATAATTTGAAACCAATTCATTCTTAAAGGGGCAGTGTGTACGATTTGGTGACGTCTAGTGATGTAGTAGCATGATGCATCCATTACCTCACCTTTACAACTCCAAGCATGCACACGAACCTATGGTAGCCCTCAGGTGTCATTCAAACTCAAAAGATGTTTAGTATTTCCACTGTGGGCTACTGTAAAAACATGGCGGCCCCCAGAGGGTGGACCCCTCTCCTCATGAAAAATATAAAAGATTCAGATGCTTATCAATTCACGAAAATGTCAGTATGTAATTGACTTGTAATATTTCTACAGGTGAAAAAAATAACCAAAATATCACACACCGCACCTTTAAACACGGCGCTGTAAACTCCGACGCACAAATGTGACCTCGTAGTGACAAGAGATCGCTCAATTCCTTCATTCGCCGGAAGTCCAATGCTAACGTACGTATACGGTGAGGATTGAACTGGTGATTGTTTTGAGCGCACGAAGACGAGGGTTGTCTCCATCAATTTAATCACATGGAGCGTCAAAGCAGCCGGGACAGATCGGGAGCATGTGTGAAGAGCAGGCATAATGAAGGAGTGAGGGAAAATGGAGCAGAGGCACGAGCGATTGTGACTGCGTGTGGATGGCGGAGTGGTGTGGCATGTTCATCCAGATACAAATAGTGATTTTTAATGATGGCACCGGAGGTTATCGTTAAATTAACTGTCAGGGAATGTATGTAATTACGTGGCATAGGAAAGCGTTCATGTCGGCCATGAATATATTCTATAGAGACACTCATACCTTTGATAGTCAGCTCCTGTGCATACAAATCCACCGGCTTTGTTCTTAAAATACGACCGGGCTCTATCCCAGGTTCTGTGACACAATGAATTACTGTTTAACAAGGACATTTAGGCTTGTTAAGAATTTATATATATATATATAAACCAATATGTTCAGGATGCAGTCATTTCCAACCAAACCAATGTGTTTTCTTTCCACTTGAAATGATACAGTGCCTTCACATGATTTGCCTATAAAACTGTACACCGACATCCAATACTACTGTTCACGATTTCTAACAATATGCACACAACCATCATTAGTCCAAAATAAAGACACAATGGAAGGTAGCTGTGCTGACTCAACACTTCAAGCATATAAAACTAAGTTTGAAACCAAGTCCATGCTTCTGCATTTGTACATTACAATTTCTAAATTAAGTGAAACTGCCACGTGTTTTGAAACAGCATATGTAGATTAATAAGGAGAATACTTTTATGATTCAAACTATATATACCCACCAATATCAGGAAAACACACGCCTCTTCCTGCTTTGTATCTCTAAAACGCTATTGAGTGTTTAAACCACAAAAGGGCAAAGCATGTTACAAACTTCTCCTCGGTGGAGTCACGTGAATGTTGGTCTCGTGCTGTGCGAGCTACTTCTTTATGATTCCTGGTCATCGGTGACTTCTGCGGAAACATTTCCACGATAGACTCTCTCTATTTTTCATTCGTTAGCTGGATATTGAGCGAGTCCTTGGTAGAGAGTGGATCTAGAAAACATTGCGTCCATCCTACCAAGTTTATATGCGGGAAATTGTTTTTCATAACTCAGCGTTTGTTTTGTACGCGCACACGGCAGTGGGCTGTTTGTTTATTGAGAATGTATCATTATTGATTGTGCTGCATCGTGTCCTCAAAACACCTCAATCAATCCCATTCAGTGGTCCTTGGCATTTACTCTCTTTGCCTTCTTTTCTACGCGGGGGCTCACAACCTGCCAGGCACCACGGGGGGTCTGCATACGTGCACGTAAACGTTGATAAAAGTTCAGCTCTGAGGTGACATGGCTGTGTCTCCGGTAACAGAACGAAGCACAGAGCTTACACACTCAAAGTCTTTTGTTAAAGCCTGACTATTTGATTTTCTGCCTCGGATATATTTCGCCCCATGATCACTTTATCAGAGTATCGGGGAAATGTGTATACCAGCTGCCCCCGCTGTGAAGTATGAAAATCCAATAAGAGATGCCTTCAGTGCTAAACCAAACATTTCAATTCAACCAAACAAGTCACTCAGGTATAAAAAAAAAAAATCAGCCGTCTGCCAAGCTTGCAGATTTATCAATAACGGCTTAATGCGGCTACACGAGCCACGGGGTCAAACCCCTGTCACTGCAAGCTCATTGTCTCCACTCCTATTCCCCCCCGATCTGGCGTCGCATTGTGGCGGCGTTATCGATAACTGACTCGACACTGCCTTTGACACCGACACAGTGGACAAGATGGCTACACGCCATTCTGCCACGCGATTAAAGCCCCGTCTTTGGGGGAGAGCGGCGGTGACATCACCGGCGGCGCGAAAGCCGCCACTAACCCGGGAAAGAGCATTAGAATGCGTTTCATACTCGGCTCACTGAAAAGTGCCGAGCTGAAATTTACACCTTATTTGATGTCCGTCTCCCCGCTGTTAATTGGTAAAAGGATCCCTGACCCTTTTGATCTCCTCCACAATCCCCTAAATGCCCAAGTCTGCTAAACTGTTCGGCAGGAGATATACCCTGCAGTTGCCCAGTAATGTAAAGACTCTCTCTCTCTCTCTCTCTCTCTCTCTTGCCCCCCCCCCCCCCCCCCCCCCACACACACACACACACACACCTCCCCCTTTCCTTTTTTTTTTTCTTACTCCATCCTTTTCGGCTTTCTTGCCTTTGGTTTACGTCCAGGCTGTGGAGAAATAAGAGATGACAGTTGTTACAGATATGCCGGTTTAATTACTTGTCAGCTTATGGCCCATATCTCTGCTGCCCAACGCCGAAGCTTAACTTTTTCTAGTAGCTTAAAGCATGACCAGCCTCCAGTGCTTTAGTATTTAGCCGTAAAACCCAGGAAATCTGAAAGATAAAAAAACCACGAACAGCTTTTCTAATTTTATGGGGAAGAGTGGGCAGTTTTCTGTCACTGTTGGAATTGGCTTTCTCTCTCTGTTCCCCCTCTGTGCCGCGGTGACAGAAGAAGAGGGGCCGAAAGAGGGAATCTTGTAGAGAATGAAATTACATCACATGAAGGGGTGCATTGGTGTAGGATAAGCAGAGCGTCTCTTATGTGGCTCGTGTGCCACTGTTGACACTTTTAAGTCTGTTTGCAAATTGATAGATGTGCTCCAGCCGTCTTTTTTATTCATCCCTCCTTTGGAGGCGGGCCATCCCAGACTCTCAAATCCAGTTAAGGGTATTTGGAAAACACAGCTGCTTATTTTGCAAGCGCCCCCACTTTGGCTACGGTGGCTGCAGGTGGCCGCGATGCAGGTGTATACAGAACACACCTTATGAATAAAACCTGGTGGATTATTGAATTTGCAGATTTATACTTGCGGGATAAAAAAAAAAAAGGACGTATATGCTGCATGGGGAGTCACTTGTGACAATAGTCAGAGAGATGCTCTGTGATGAGTGGAAATATTTGCTGTCATCATGTCTAATCAACTTATTAATAATGTCTCTGCAGTGGCTGCACCACAGATTAAATTATGATACTTGCACAGGGAGGCAAAGCCAATTGATTGTGCGAATGATATAATCAGCAGCTCCTCGGACAAGGAATATCCATGCAGAGATTTAAAGGTGCAGTGTGTAAGATTTGGTGACATCTAAGGTGAAATTGCATATTGTGTCCATCACCTCACCCTCGTCTCTCTGAGCATGCAGGAGAACTTTAGTTGTCAACTCAAAAGATGCTTAGTATGTCCACTTTTATGACTGTAAAAACATGGCACCCCCATAGAGAGGACGCCCGCCCCCCCATGTAAATCTAGATTAATGGGCTCATGCAAGGCTAATGGAAAAAAGAAAAAGAAAAACATTTAATGCGATTATAAATGGATGAAAATGTCAGTATGGAATTGTTTTGTAAAACTTTTAGAAGTGACAAAAATGACCTAAGTGTAATCCTACACGCTGCACCTTTAGACTCAGAGTCACTAATAATGCAGTTGAACAACCGGGTCATTCATTTGCTTTGGATTTCTGTAATTTTGCTATACACATTAAGGCGCCATAGTCAGTTTCCGTCTAGTTTTTTTTTATTTTTTTTATAGGAAATGGAACATAATTTTCAGAGCCACGCAGGAATAGGGATGGATGGCAGCAAGAGAGAAAAAAAAGAAAAAAGAAGAAGCAGCAGAGTTTTGGACACACGCCTGCTCGGGGGCCCATTGTTCAGGGTTTGCTCAGTGTTTATCCCTGGCTTTGTCTCCCACCATGATACATACTTTTCATTGAAGCAAAACAGATTATTTGTTACCATAGTTTCGCCATTGCTCAGTTTTACAGCAAAGCGTAATGGGTTTAAAGCGGGGGGGGGGGGGGGGGGAAAGAAAGCTTTTGGATAGGGGGGGAGAAAAAAAGAGAGAGAAAGAAAGGGAAAAAAAAAGATTACCTGTTCTTTTCATCAGTGATGATCACATTGTCAGTGTTTGGCAGAAGCTTTGTGTTTCTACACAGTCAATTTCTCAGGAATCCCAGCACACAATTTCCCCGGTGATGCTTAAGCAGCGTTTATAGAATATGTCTCTGTCATATAGGGAATATAGGTATTTGTTCTACACTTTATTTTGAGGCAAAGGCTGCACAGCGAATTGAGTCGTATTTTATTTTAATGCTCATTACTGATCTCATTGCAATCTCACAATACACGGGATATCAACGCAGACGTCAAATATTCTTCATGCAGTGACGCTGCAAACAACAGGATTGGAGTTTACATCGAGAGAGAGAGAGAGGGAGAGAGAGAGAGAGAGAGAGAGAGATGTGTAAGTAAAGAAAAATTCCTAATTGGATCATTTTTCCCGAGCAGAATCCACCGAGCATGATCCCCTCGCTCTGTCCTACAAACTACTCTGTCACAGTGTGTGTATTACATTTGCACATAAAGGTGTATTGTCATATTAACCTCATGCCTCATTCTGCCTCCACTGTGCTGTGGCTGCCCCGCTGTTAGTCCACAAATCGTGCTGATGATCACCCTGCACCACTGAGCAGTAAGGTTTTATACACAGTCGTAATGGCATTATTTTACGGCCGTCATTTCAATGGGCTTTAGAATGGATCATAAAGCAAAACAGTTTGCGCTCCTCTCTCTCTCTCTCTCTCTCCCTCTCTCCCTCGCACGCCCGCCCGCAACCCTCCGCCCCAATAATGAAAAGCCCGAGATCAGCTGACTGCTAACTCTATTTACAAGCTCACATAATTCCATTGTGGCAGTGCTATCAGAGTAAATACGCTTAGCCCAGTGATGCATACCGCGTAGGAAATGAAAGCAAGATGAGATAGAGGTCACGTGACGGGAGAAAACACCTTTTAAAACACTTAATGTGCCTGAGCTGATGTCCGAGGCATGTAGGTTATTACGGCAGTTGTGTGAAAGCTAATTAATGGATAATTTGACTGATATCCGAGATGCCTCACACGCACAGTCGGTGGCGTTGACCTTCCCGAACCTGATCATTTCTCACCCTGATATCTCGCTCTCTCTCTCTCTCTCTCTCTCTCTTTTTTTCTAAGTCAGGCCATCATCAGTATGGCGCCTGCTTATTTTGTTTGATCAGACCTAAATTGAAATTCTGCCTTGAAGGGCAATATTATAAGGGTTAGTCATGTGTGACGACTGGTAAACTATAAATCTGGTAATAGAATTGAATGTGCGGGCGTTATCACCCCTCGCTGTAAAAAATGAAGACATCAGGAAAAATGAATTTATAAATCAATAAAAAGAAAAAAAGAAAACACGACATGATAATTAGTTATTTGTTACCCTCAGAATCCTGACGAGTGGACTCTGCCTGAGCTTTAAAGGAGCAGCGTGTAAGATTTCAGTCGATTTCTGTCACTTCTATCTATAGGAATAGAATTACAAAACCATTTTTATGAATGTATAATCGCCACAATGTTTGACTTGCTTTTTACATATCCCTGAAATGAGCCCATTAACGGGTATTGAATCAAGAGCCGGTCCACCCTCTGGGGGTGCTCTGACGTGCTGGATACGACACGTAACTTCACCTCTAGATGTCACCAAATCTTACGCGCTGCAACTTTAAATTGAATTTATGAGGTGCACTTCACAGGAAAACATAACATGTCCACATCGTGGTGTCTTTCCAGCTCATAATCATCAGCACACTAACAATCTGGGGCCTGCGTCAATAAATCTGATGAAGACGTAAAGAACAGTCGTACCCAATAAAAAAAAGAGAGAACGGCACACGTCTGAGGGCTTCTCCGTCTCTCTCCACTGAGCGAGCGAGCGCGCGGGCGAGCGAGTGGGAGGGCGGCAAAGGGGAAGATCTTTTAATATTGCTCCGAGCAAAGATATCCCATTTAGACATCGTTCAAACAGTTATTAACGGTATTGATTTATGTTTGAGTGATTGGAGGCCGAGGGAGGGAGATGAAGTCAACCGTCATGACCCCTCGCCTGGGGACGGAAACTGCCTGACACAGATCACAGCTGTCTCGCATGCCAAACGGCTCCTGCCCGTGACATGTTAGATTACCGGATACGTGGCTACAGTGTGATAACTCTCGCCGTATGATATTGAACTATGGTCTGCACGCCCAGCCTTCCCTGGAAACGCATTGCTCTCCGTTGAAATATTATGTCTGAGGTTCGAGACAAAGAAGACGGGGGCCCTGACGGCCGCATCGCCGCCTTCTATTTGTCTGCCGTCCGTTGGTGCAACACTGTAAACAAGATTTCTCATGTAAAACGTCTTCGCCAAAGTTTGCACAGATTTCCTGTTGACACGAGAAGAGCGATTGTGACGGCACATAAAATACTTTTCCCCCTGCCGAGTGCCGCTCTGAGCCGAAAGCTGTGAAGCCAGGTGAAGATGATCCCCTCTAATGTGTGTGTATGCGGTGATGACAACAAGCAGCTACAGCGGGAGGAATTAATTGGACAACGGCACATTGTTTTCTCTTTAGCAGAAAGAGACGCTTATTATTTAATCATTTTGCTGATGAAACAGCAAATTCAATATCTTGTTTGGCATTTTCCCCATCTGCCACTTTCTGCTCCATATCCCATTCACTCAAGTGGAGGAGCTTAAGCATTCCAGATCTGCACTTAATTATTTCTCATTCAGTCTTCAGAACCTCCCTTGGATTTGTCACCATCCCCACCCAAAATGTGTGTGGAGTAATTTATGAAAAAAAAGAAGCACAATGGGATGATCGTTTGTGTTTGAGAGGCAGCACTGCGCTGTTAGAGATCATACAACATTAGTGCGGCATGTCATTAGGTTATTACAGGCTTATACCCAGTAATTATATTAAGTACATTACCATACGACCATTAAAAGGAAGCAGCGGTTTCCAGAAATAGGATTTTCGACCCTCCTCATGACTCGTCCTCAGCAACCAGCCCACGGTGCAAAATGCCTAATTAAGTGGCTGCTTAATCTCGTGGGACTCCGGACTAAGGATTAAAAAAAAATCATTCCTTGTCTTGGAATAAGCCCTTAACAGACCACATGGAGTGCAGGATGCTCTCCTCATTCACTGTATTCCAGTGTTGTGGCTGTCCATTCTGCTGCCGGTGTTTTCTACTCATTGTGCAGTGTGTACGATTTGGTGCCATCTCGAGGTGAATACGTGTATTATCCATCACCTCACCCGTCCCATCGGAGCATGCAGGAGAACCTATGGT
This sequence comes from Chascanopsetta lugubris, assembly GCA_016785325.1. NCBI lineage: Eukaryota > Metazoa > Chordata > Actinopteri > Pleuronectiformes > Bothidae > Chascanopsetta > Chascanopsetta lugubris. Next base: position 151,855 of record JAFBJT010109616.1, read on the forward strand.
GGCCCTCAGTTGTCATTAAAGCTCAACAGATGTTTAGTATATCCACTGTGGCCTATTGTAAAAACATGGTGGCCCCCATAGGGTGGACAGGCTCCTGGTGAATACATACCAACACATAAAATATACATTACATAAAAGGGTTTATGTAAAGACTTTATGTAAAAAAGGGATGATTATACACAGATTGTGAAAAAAAAAAAATATAATTGTTATTCTATTCCTATAGATGGAAGTGATAAACATTGACCGAAATCTTACACACTGCACCTTTAAAAGACCAAACAGAGTGCAGGATGCTCTCCATATTCATTGCATTCCAGTGTTGTGGCTGCCCATTCTGCTGCCGGTGTTTTGTTCGAATTAATTTAAACAAAACTACGAGACTGTATTCACAACTTTGTTCTCATTGTTTTCATCATTCCTTTGCCCCCGTGACCAACGTGCATCACTTCGCTTAGTTGGCATAAAAACATAACTGATGTCGTTTACATCTGTTACAGGCATATCCGCACGCTGTGGAACTAATTGGCTGTTGTTGATTTAGACCGAGGTAGCTTGTACCTTTTTCAATTCTCCAAACAAGTGGCATTTCAGGCAAGCGTTTCTCCAGCTCGCTGATTGAAAACCGAGGAAAAAAAACAAAAACTTTAAGAAATCAAACCCAGCAGCGGAATTCTCCACGGTCAAAAGGTTAAGCTTTTGATCCAGGCTCAGAGATGCTTTGAGGGGCAGAGAGAGAAAAAAAATAAATATTGTTAAATGAATACATGTTTGCATTCAACCTTACCTTTCTGCCGAGTGCGCTCTCTTTGATGTCTTGTTTGTTCGGAAACACTCCCCTCCCGCCGAGGCCAGGAAATTCCCAACCCTGTGCTAGTGCCTAGATTAGAGGCAGTAATCCAGACTAACCCCAGAAATTCAAAGAACAGGCTCAAAACTAATATTTGAGCTCATGTCTCACAAGTGGTCCTATTGTTAGCTCGTGACTCATAAACTGTGCTGTCATCTGGGATCTGCTTTTGATAGATGGAGCGATTTAAACATAGGGGCTGATCTTTAACAAACATGGCAAAGATCTGCCTGGAGGACTTCTTGTGTAATGCTCAGTGGCTCTGCGTGTACATGTGGGTGCGTATTTTGTCAGATTGCAACGCTTTGGCGCATGTTTTAAAGGTGCAGTGTGTAAGATTTGGTGATATCTAGAGGTGAGGTTGCATGTTGTATCCATCGCTCTCACCCTTACCCATTTCACCATGCAGGAGAAACTATGGAAGACTTCAGTTACCATTAAACCAAGGAAGATGTTCAGTCCATCCAATCTGAACAACTATAAAAACATGGCGGCCCCCGTAGAGAGGACCCGCTCCTCATGTAAATATATATTAATGGGCTCATTTAAGGGTAATGGAAATAAAAGAATACATTTAGGTGATTATAAATCCATGAAAATGTCCGTTTGTAATCTTTTTGGAAGCGACAGAAATGACCAAAATCGCACAAACTGCACCTTTAAGGGTAATGGGGGAAAAAAAACAAAAAAAAATGATGGTAAATTCATGAAAATAGCAGTACCTAATTCTTTTGCAGTATTTTTAAAGGTGAGAAAAAAAGAGCAAAATATCACACACTGCCCCTTTAACAAAGTGCTTGTTGATATGTGTAACCTCACATGAACACGAAACGCACAGACCCAGCGTGTGGGACCACACAGCCCTTCCTGCGTGTCACATGGCCGGCCTCGGATCCACGAGGCAGCGAGGAGAGCGGAGAGAGGCGGTGGATGGTTCCAGACCATCCCTCAGCACGGCGCTGTCAGAGGAGGCCGTGATGAATGAGAGGGCTCCGCTGGGCCTCCATGTTTATTTAGACCCCTTGTTTCTGACACAGCTCCCGCACAAAGAACCGGCACGCAAGTGTCTCGGTATTAAAACATAACCTTACCAGACAACAATCAGCCACTAGGGGCTCCCGACTCCTCCGCCCCGCCCCCCGCCCCCCCACCCCTTTCCTAATCCAACAGAAAAGCTTGATTGTTCTCCATTGTGGAACTTGGGACTGAGACCTGCTCAGGACCGGCAGCGAGGGGCAGCCGAGTGTGGCAGGCTTTCCAGTACATTAGGAGTATATGAAAGAGCGAGTGACCGGGCTTAGATTGATATGGCTGTGTCTACACAGGACGACATATGGGAAAGCAGTAATCCTCTCACTGTGCTGGAACCCTGGGTATTTTTCTTGGGGATTTGAGCCTAGTGGAGACAAATATGGATGGTCTCGCCGCTCCTGGAAAATGGCGCAGGCAGCTGCTGCTACTTTGTGGACGTGTAGCCAGATAAATAATTGTGTCCTATCTGTCATAGCCTCCTTTTCGCGTCCTTCCTCTGGCGGAGAGCTGCGTGAGAAATGGCGCCTTTGAAACGCTCGCGCTCTCGTAACGCGGCGGCGCTTTTGCTCTCTATGTAGCTCGGCGTGTAAAACATCTCTCCCTTTGCTTATAGGTATAATATATTGCTGTTTCCCCTCTTTGTACGCCGCATGGACGTTTACAGCAGGGTTTGTTTTTTTTACTCGAGTGCATCGTTCCAGGTTCATCTTGTCATGGCTCCTTCCAAGCACATGTTGAACCTCGAATGTTTCATTGTCTGCCGGGATCATGACAAATCTACATTTTGGAGGATGGCGCTGGCGTGGCGCACAAAGTAAACAACACATGTATTCAAGAGCAGCGGCGTGGTGAAGCCGACTTAACACCAGACACACATACCGCTGCTTTAAGATACTGAGTTTGCGCTTGGTTCTGACTCCAGGATCGCAAATGTGATGCAGATAGAAGCACAGACTGCCAATTCTTTTTTCCTGCAAGCGAAAAAAACAGCGGTGATGCAACGCCGAATGTTTTAAATGCCTTTCATTGAAAAAAAAAAAAAAGGTTTTGTTGACAGGCTCGGAGTAAACGATGAGGAAAAATAAAATATGATCAACTGACTATGAATTTGCATATTCAAACAGGCAGAATTGACTCCAAATCTCTTTTCATGGGGGAGGATGTGCACACTTTACCCCCTCTCCCTCCCATTTATTAATTCCAAAATCCTATTCACAGGGAAAAAAAGAATGGAGGTGAGAATAATTGTGTATTTTGTCAAATGTGATCAAACTAAACTGGAAGCAGAATGAAATCTGTGTATTTGTATGCTAGCTCTCTTTTTTCAGAAGTGGCGTCCTGGTTTTAAATCCCAAAGTCTCAAGTGGGCACATCACAAAACCAACACATTTTGGCAGCAAGCTGGCAGTCTTTGCTCGTATGAGGCCCAGAATTTAATGAGCATGAATAATGAATACTGCTCAACATGCTGGTGACTGAGTAGGCTGCCAGTTATTAGGTCAATGAAGGCCTTGTTTAGCAGGGAACACTCACTGTCTCACCGAATGATGGACTCCCACCATCCGCCCGTTTCCACACACTGGAAATAACTTTTCTTAATGCGGCAAATCAGCAGATGCCGTCAGACACACTGCTCCGAATTTCAGCTGAAGCCTGTCCATGATGTCTGCTGTGGGGCAAATGGAACGCACCTCATACCGACTCTGGATTAACAAAGATTCTTGTGACAGTGGTAAGATGAATCAATAAATCAGCGTCACAAAAACAATTCTAAACATAAAATAAAATTCCCCCCAAATAGTAATGGCAGTAAATCTATTGTTTTTTGAGATATAGGTCTATCAAATGTCCATTAAAAAGGTTTCACATTATTTTTGTTTCTATAAAAAAAATATATATATATATTGAACCATGATCTGTGAGAGGTAAAGAACACCATTGCACTAAATATTGATTAAAATGGTTAGTAATTGAGTTAATAAAGATATATAAATAATATTCATTGAGATTGTTTTGGTTTGTAACACTTTTGGATATTTTTGTCCTGGGTCAAATTGACCCAAATACATTATTGATGTTCCTGAGAAACGGACATAACAGGAGCGTTGATTGGGGAACTGACGTCCTGATTCTCAAAAATTCCACTTTTCCAGATCTGGTTTGGAAGATGATTGTCTCATTTTGCTCAGTTTCAAGGATTCAAATTATGGATTTTCAAAGAAAAGATCAACTATTATTAAGAACTACTTTGATAAACTGACATCTTAAAAGTGAGGTGTGTACGATTTGGTGACCTCTAGAGGTGAAGTTGCATGCTGTATCCATCACCTTGCCCTCTCCCCTCTGAACATGCAGGAGAACCTGTGGTAGACTTCAGTTGTCATTAAAACTCAAAAGATATTTGGTATATCCACTCTGGGCTACCATAAAAACATGGCAGCCTCCATACATAGGACCTCCTCCTCATGTTCATATACATTAATTGGGCTCATTTTAGGGTAATGGAAAAAATTAAACATTTAGGTGATTATACATTCGTGGAAATGTCAGTATGTAATTGTTTTGTAATATTTGTGACAGAAAAAATGACCAAAATCTTACACTCTGCATCTTTAAGCATTAGTGC
>JAFBJT010109617.1:0-36871 GCA_016785325.1 Chascanopsetta lugubris
TCTCTCTTCCGAGGAGAGCGCTTCATTACCTCTAAAAATGACGAAATAGTAAGTGTCATTTTGTCTTAATACGTTCTCTTCGGTGCTTTGACAGCGTGGTTGTTGGCAGCTTGTGCACGCGCTTGTTTAGTTGACGCTAACACTACGAGTCACCAACATGACTAACTGCTAGCCTATATCCGTTAGCACATTTCTGTTAGCCCCGGTGTTGTGAGCTGAGCGACGCTGAGCTGCTGCCACTCTTTCATCTTTAATCCTATGTGCTAACATTGGAACCTATCTTCCCATAGGGCTTTTCTTAATTTCAACATGGCTCACACTGGGGTACTGACAGGCGCATCCATGGAGGACAGTTCCGACACGCAGGAGTCCGGTGTGTGCCTGCGAAGTCGACCGTGCTCTAGCGAGAGAGACGGTCAGATACGGGCTGTCAAAGCCTCTCTTCAGTCCAGGTTAGGGCCCTACGAGCCCGTCATCACCTACCTGCAGTCTGTCCTTGTGTGGGAGAGACCCCTACAATGTGTGCTTCTCTACGTTGTGGTCAACGTTGTGTTTTGGTGAGTTTCAGCTCGTTTTAGTCACCAACACTTTTACTTGTTTCGATTGCATGTACGTTTTTTTTTAATATATATCAGTGAGGCTGTGTTATAGCAACGAGCATGTAAACAAGACAGACTTGGTTTGGTCGTTAGGATTAGAACAGCGTGACTGGGAGCAGCTGGCGCTTTTACACAATGCCAACGTTTCACCTGTCAATTCAAGACTAAACAGATGGCTGACTAGTGCCTCTATTTATAGACTCATCATGTAGATGTTAAAATCTAAAACTGACTTGGCTTCCTCATATTGAAGGCGGTGAACTTTCGCTACAACTCAACTGTCCTTAACGCTTTTCATGCTTGTTTTTAATGAGAGACTGAAAGTGAAATCTGCATTTCACCGTCCACGTGGTCTCCATGCAGTAACAGTAGCCCATGTGACTTCGGTACTGCAAACCCAAGGTGGCAACTACATAACCTATATCAGTATGTCCATGCATGTACTTATAGTGTTTCACGTTGTGCAACTATCGCTTACAAGATATAGAACGATATTGCGCATATAAGTTACATGCTAAGAATGTAAGTGTATTTGCACACATTAAAATGTTAAGGCCAGAATGTGCCTACTGGAATCCATTTATGCCCTATACCAAAGCATTACATGTCTTTTTGTCTTGTTTTTGCACTTGAGTAGTTCAAGTGTATCCCCTATTTTTTTTTTTTTTTACTAATTGTGCTGCTAATTGTACCACTAATTCCTCTTACATCTAATTCTGCCAACAAATTCTTTGTTGGTTAATCTCTAACTGCTGATTGGCGTAATAACTGCTGCAATGTTGTGGTGAACAAATTGTGAAGTCTTGTGATCTGAAACTGGAGCAGGGCTCAGGGAATTGGGTTGATGGACCATTTTATTTATATAACTTCTGGACCATGCCATTTACATTTCTCTTCTTATCTAACATGATGTCTGACTTCTTTTTCACAAACCAGCACGAGGGGGATAATGTCTTTCTCAACAAAGGGGAGAATAGATCCATCGCCGATGGGGGGGGGGGGGGGGGGCAGTCTAGTCAACCGGGGGGGGGGTGCAGTCTAGTCAACCCTCCATTGGGTTGTTGAATTATATAACTCTGCCTACTCCAGGGGTGACACGAATAGGATGTACTGTCTATTCATGTGTTGTGTTGCCCTTTAGGTTCTTCGCCTTGACCTCACTGCGCCTGCTGTCTCTACTGGCCTCTGGTCTGGCTCTGCTCATCTTTGTTGATACCTGGAGAAACAAGATCTGGCCAGAAATTAGAGGTGGAAATGTTTTTACTTAACTGCCGAACTACCCTATTTTTCTTGCTTTGATGGTATCCAAGATAATTCCCCAGTTTCACATGACAGCAACAATTGCACTTCTGTTATCAGGGTGTACTGACCTGCACCATTGACTGTGATGCAATACAGTTAATACAAGTGATCCGTATTGCATAGTCGACATGTCTTTGAACTTTCACTGAGTGTACAAAGTCCCGTGGACAGTGAAGATCAAAGAAGCCATCATTTACATAATATAGTATGTCTAGGTCAGGGGGATCCCCTCAGCTCACCTGGTTGTCCTCATACCATGTGCACGTATGTACTGGGCCTATACTGCACAAGTAGTGTGTGCTGCAAGCCATTCCCTATTCATTTCCTGTGTACCTTCTATCTCTATCTAATAATGCTCTATTATCAAAAACATAATTACTCATATATGTTATAAGCTGTGTAGTGATTCTTTAAGTAATGATGAATGTCCTTTTTCTCTCGACAGTCCGAAAGCTGGATGAATCTGAAAATGAGAGGTATGTAACTGTAGACCAATGTTATCAGTGATGTAAGGACACTCCTTATATCTATGTTAAATTTTTTTTTTTTGTAGCTGGGGTCTGGTGCAGCCTGGCATCCTCAGTGTGCCTGAACTGTGCCACCACATGGCTGAGGCCTGGGTCAGTGGAACAGTTCTCACATCCAGTGTCATTAAGTACAAACGACACAGCCCCGGCAAGGTAAGTCATACACAAAGGGCTGTGTGTGCAAGCGTGTGTGTGTGTAAATACACGCACCACAGTCAATCTGCATTACTGTCGCTAACTTAATTCCTAATGTGTTTTGTTTCTCCGTCAGTTTTGCATCCTGACATGTGGAGTGTTCGCCTGTCTGGCTGTAGTTGGCCGCTATATTCCGGGCTTGGTGCTCTCCTACTCGGCGGGTGAGTCCCAGGAGATTAATCTGCCCTAAATAACAAACCAGGCCCCTTCTTTACAACACCACAATGGCAGGGAAGCGCAGCCTGACCAATTCTATTAAAAATACATGGGTGAGGAAACTAGATCTGTGGTACCTTTGTCCCAGGGCCTAGTCTGTGAAGTGATTAAAGCCAGGATGAGACACACTATGCAGGAGTGAAGGAGGGAATGGAGCCAGACAGAATGCTAAGGAGGTCATGCTAAGAGCAGGCTAATCTACCTAACCTCTAACCATTGTAGGTTGCATAGCCACCGAGGCAAGATCTGCAAAGACTCTCTGCTCTGACGTCTGAAACAATCCACAGCAGCTTGTAGTCAACATGTTAACTCCCTGCTGCTCCCACTGTTTCACACTGTATCTCTGCTGAATCTGTCACAGCCTTGTCTATCTACAGCAAGCAGAGCACTTGATACTGGATCTCCACAGAGCAAAAATAACCACTTTCTTTCATCTTGTCATACACAGCACAAGTCACCTCTGTCTCCATGATGAATGGCATCTGTTTTTGTCTTTGTCCTCCAGTGTTGGCCACTCTCCTGGCCCCTCTGGCAGCGTATCACAGGGTTTTCCAGCATGTGTGCGTGAAGCTGGAGCCAGTCCTGCAGCGGCTGGACTTCAGCGTTAGTGGATACATGATGTCAAAGCCTATTGATAATCAATGTGAGTTTTCGTTGCATCAGTAAATTAAACTTCAAATTGAATTGAACTTTTTGCATGCCAAGTAAAAAGCCATCAGAAAACACTTGTCACAACACACAAAATAAATAATGTAAAAGTTCTAAGCGATTTTCGATTGACTCACCTAAAGTTGCGTGTTGTTCTGCAGTCCTGCGGAGGCCGATCCGTGGTGCAGCCTCAGGTGAGGGCAGTGACAGTGAGGAGGAGTTGGCTGCTTTCTGCCCAACAGTAAGTTTTGTTTTTAAGCAGGGGACACTATGTAGAGTGCATCATTCCAGATCCAAAGAGGATTTCTTCCATTCTTCTTTGGATCTGCCGCAAACCAAAGCTGATTTATGAATTCTCAGAAATCACTTTAACTTTTGAAAAATACTGTACCCCCCCCCCCTTTAGATCCAGATTCTGCCAGTGTAAGTGTAATCGGTTATTCCCTGACTCATAGCGATCTCGTACCACCATGTTTTGTTTGGTCAGCAGCCTAGAATAGACAAACCAACAACCTTTCTAGTCTTCAGGTTGAAGGTTACCATGGGTTCTCCTATATGTTTGGTGAGGTAAAAGAGTATTCAGCTGCAACATGGAACTAACTTCACTTCTAGATTAGACTTAATCCTACGCACTACACTTTTAAACTTGCTTTCGCGTGACATCACCTTGTACAACATGGTTCTTCTCATGATATCTTGTCTCTTATACAGTGGTTAATGCCTTCGCCCTGTTTATCAGTGTTGACATGTGTGACCTATTGTCTATGCAATGAGACAATGGAAACGTACGGAAACTTGAGTCAAGTTAAAATAAGACGTTCACTTTTAGAAGGTGTTAGGTGTAAAATTAAAATAGAAAAAAACCATCACTGTGTAGCTACAGCTTTGAATTCCACCTGTGTTATTCACTGTAGCTCATCTAAGCCTCTTCCCGTCGAGCTTCAAAGTGCCTCATCGGTCATGTATTCTTGCAGCATGTGTGGGTGGTGAAACCTGCACAGTGAGTGAGAAAACAAAAATGAGAGTGATAAAGTAAGGTTTTTGTGCATCTTCAATAACAAACTATTTATATTATTTAAAATCTGTTGTCTCTCATAGTTTGATGATGCTATAGTTGCAAAGGAACTTGCACTGACGGACTCGGAGCACTCCGACGCTGAGGTTTCCTACACTGACAATGGAACGTTTAATCTATCCCGTGGTCAGACCCCACTCACAGAGGGATCTGAGGGTAGGTGTTCATGAGCCTGTGCCCATTTTGTTTTTGCTTGGTGCTTTCTTCTCTTCTCTGACATTATCCCAATGTCTTTTTTGTTCAGATCTTGACAAACACAGTGATGCTGAGGAATCTTTCGCTCAAGACCTCCCAGACTTCCCCTCCATAAATCCTGATGCCACTCTGATGGACGACGATGACGACACGAGCATCGGGTTACCTAGTCTGGGCCCATCCGGGCTAGCTAGTCATCGGGCCTCAGTGCTGGACGTGGACGGTCATCTGGACTCGGACCAGGAGGACCTGGATGCTGAACTGTCTCTCAGCGGCCTGCCTCCCGCCTCATATTTCACTGGAGACTTTGCTGGAGTCATTGCCAGCAACATGATCCAGGGGGTGTTGACCAGTGCGTTGCAGCCTCGCCCTCCTGCCGCCTACCGCAGAGAAGGCCCGCCCAAGGCCAGGGCCCACCGGAGCTACCGCAAGCAGTCCAGCTCCGAGCTGGACACAGACTTGGACGGGGAGGACTTTGAAATGCTGGATCAGTCTGAACTGAACCAGATGGATCCCCTTGGTGGAGGGGGAAGCAAACAGGGAGAGAGCCAGGGGTCGACTTTCTTATCTAGCCTGCTGGGTAAACCACAGTAGTGTATGCGAGTGTGTGTGTATGAGAGTGTGTGTGTGTGTATGAGAGTGTGTGTGTATGAGAGTGTGTGTGTGCATGCATGTTCGTGAGCTGCGAGTGTGATGATTTAAGATTCTACCTTCTGATTGGCATCACTGTGAAGTATTTTTATTTTTCAGACCCCCCTCTCTATTTTTAAACTCTGATCATCCAGAAACCTTTACTTTTGTATGCTGAGCAATAGGAAACACAGCTACAAGAATAGTTCGACAATAAATAAACCAGCATTATTGAGCCTTGTTGCGGTGAAGAGGGTGTGTATCATCAATGTTAGATAAAGAATGACACAAACCATTCAAATCCTTTCTACTAGGATGGTGACGAACACAGGGCTATTTAACATGGGACCAATTATGACATTCCTGTTGGTTAAGCTGAGCCACGTTGCATTAACGTTACTGTGGATCAGTGTCTCCATGTTTTACCATCAAATGAGTGAAATATTTGAGATTGATGAATCAGCTGTCACTTTTTTGCCCCCCATGACATTTTGTCAAAGATTTAGTTTACATCTGTGTAGGTGGTTTATCACTGTTTTCCACTCAACTGACATGTGGCTACTGTCAGGAGAGTTACAGTATATGGTGAATACAGAGAAAACCTAATACGGTGATTCTCTTCTATTTAGTATATCTGGCTCAAAGTGATAGTTATTTTCCTGCCGGCTAACATATGAAGACATTCAATATTTATTAAGAGCTTATTTTATTTTCAGATATCACATTACAGTCTTAAGATCTCTGGGCCCTGTGGAGCAATTGAAGTTTTGTGTTTTTAGTGCCCCAGGATGAGATGCATATCTCTTTTCCCCTTGATAAGTTCAGAATGTTTTTCTCCTCCCTGCCCTGTGAACCAGCTCAGTAAGATTGTGTCCATGTTGATACCTTGAATGAGCCCTCAACTTTGTGTGTTTTCTTTTTCAGAAGGAATATTTTAAACACATTTCTTTGTTTTATCGCTTTCTCATAGTCGACGGTCTCATGCTGAGCATTTTAAGAGAAAAAAAATATTCTTCTATTCATAGATATTTTACTATTTCAATGAGGAAACATGTTTACATTCAAATTTGGTATAGAAAGTTCTCCTCACATCTGTTTTTATAAGTACCATTAGCTTTTGTGTGCCGACCAGCCTGATTTCCACTCCACAGACAAACCCTATCGATGTGTCATACATTTACAGTGGAAATGACAAATGCACACAAGCTACTTGTGAGAATTAATATATGAAAGAGTTTAAAAATGCTGAGTTTTAATTGAGGAAAATCACAATATTTGCTTTCATTATTATTATTAGGAGAAAGGCTGTAGCTGTGTAAGATTCAGCACAATAGAGGAAAAAAAAGCTGCTGGATGTACTCATGAAAGCTGTGTAGAGAATGTGCGCTCTGGCAGGACACTGCTGGACTTTTGATGCTAAGTAAAGTGGGAAGAGGAGAGGATCATATCAATTAGATCACCTCAGTTAACAAGTACGATGCTGCTCGCTGAAGAGTCGGTTCCTCTGTGTGTTACCTGTAGTGGGTTTGATTAAGTCATGTGCATAGTAGTTGTATTTTCTTCTCTGTAACGGGTTTTGATATGTTTTGATGTGCAAATCGTATTGAATAAAATGTTTGCAATTTCGCCTGGTCTCTGGGGAAGTGTGATGATATTGTTTGGCCTCTTAGACCAACCTCACTGGGAAATTATCATGACAAAACATTGGAGAACATGAAAGGAAGACAGCGAGGTGTATGATTCAAACTGAGGTCTGCTATGGGTAAATTCTATAGGTTACTGCACAAAAACATCTTATGAATATAATGTCATCCTCTTTACTTCTTCCATTGTTCAGACTCGAGAGGTCAAATACATTAAACCCATGTTACTCATACCTAGTCCCAATATATGTATTACATAACATATATGCATTTAGAATTAGGAATATATTTGTATCTATATTTTGCAACATGAGTAGATTAAACAATATAATATAATAAAATATACAATATAATGTCCCTAACTATTGTTTTTGTTATAGGCTGTTGTGGTTGGTGTAGATCCATTTGATTTTGCATTTTTCTTTGTATTATTTTTCAATAGAATAGGATATAAAATACATTATTATACCTCGTAATATTAGTTTTAGTTTTTTGTTATAGTGACCTTTGCGTTTGAATGTCAGAGTTCATTTTCTCTAAGAAGAAAAAAAAATACAGACGTCTCACTCTGCTTTTTCTCCAGACAGCGTACACATCATGCACTATTGAAAAAGCTAATTAACACTTCCTGTAATAATTTAGTAAGAACCCACTCAATATACATTTTTAGGATTAAATTACTGGGAGAGTGGGTTCTTATAAACGCTGGAGGACGTTTGCATTTAAATCATCCATCAACGCGATTTCGAGCCATGTACTGCATCCTGAGACCAAAACGATCTTTTCAGTGACGCTCATTTCGCGCAAAACTCGAAATAAGGAAGCTAAAGAGAAGGTGAAGGAGTTGGAAAATGAGTAAAAAAGATAACGGTAAGTTCAGAGTCAGAGGCGTTAATGGTTTCGTGTCTCTGATCCGTGACTCTGACACCGGTACCGAGCGAACTGCGCCAGCTACACGTCGACTTTTGTAAGCTTAGTGAAGACGCTAACAGCTAATGCTAGCTACGTAGCCCACAGAGTGACGATAATAACTTGGTAAGCTAACTGAGCTCACACAGCGTCTGTGGGACGACACGCCCACTTTTACATGACATACAGTATTTCCCATAAAGTATGACAGTGTATGAAATGGTATTAGCTGTGTCAGATTATATCATGCAACAGTGCAACATTATCTACAATACAGACGAGATAGACCCAGTGTAACAGTTTGAAACCTTCATGGAGGCAGGACCAGTAGCAGTGCATTGACCATTATCAGTTTTAGATAGAGATGGTAACATGCTGATCACAAATTAATGGCATATGAAAACCAAAATGAAAATATAATAACCTGCATAATTCTAAAGTAAAAATAGAATGAAGTAATGATTACTGCACAGTGTGTAGCATTAAGGGTCATCCAGTAGTGAAGAGGCACCCTGCGACTGAAGAACCCTCACCAGAAGATTCACCTCAGGCAAACTGTACACTCTGAACCTTTAACTGTGTGTACAGTAGTGCGCGTACTGTACGCGTGTATTTACTCACATGATCACGTTGTCCTGTTTGTCATCCACAGGTGCGTCACTCATTCTCTCTTATTTGAATGAGAAGAATCGGCCCTTCAGCGCCCAGGATGTTTTCTGTAATTTACAAAAACAGCATGGGCTGGGTAAAACTGTAAGTTAAATTATGAATCCATACAAGTCTACGTTTGTGTGTGTGTGTGTGTGTGGGGGTGGGGGGGTGAACGAATTAACATGCATTTCTCATTTCACTAGGCTGTGGTCAAAGCCATGGAGCTTCTGGCTCTCGAGGGCAAAATAAGGGAGAAAACATACGGAAAGCAAAAGATTTATTTTGCCGATCAGGTAACTACGTTCACCTGTGATGTTTTTTGGACACGTGGCGCACATAGTATCGTACTTATCTTTCATATTGTTCTGCCATGTGTGTAAACCCGCTCTACCCCTCTCAACAGGCCCAGTTTAAAGATGTAAGTGACACGGACCTGAAGGCGATGGACTCGCAGATCTCACAGCTCAGTGCAGAAGTTCAGTCCCTCACACAGAGCTGCAGGCAGCTGGATGCAGGTGGAGTAAACTGTTGATCTGAAGAGAAAGCATGGTGCATTTTTCTAACATACCATAATATTTACATTTTGTATCGCGTGAAGTGGCTTGACGTTGCACTTTGACACCCACACATACATTCAACGTTAAACACCAGTCCATGCTTAGGGGAGCGTGTCTCGGCTGCGCATTATCTCTTGAAACAGTTAAGTTGTGTAACCGTGTGTGTGAACTCTCTGATAACAGAGCTGAAGGAGCTCAACAGCTCGCTGACAACGGAGGAAATGACATCAGAGATCCGGGAGCTGAGAGCAGAGTGTTCTGGGTACAGGGGCCGGCTGGAAAAGATCAAGTCGGCCACGAATCACGTCACACCTGAGGAGAGACAGAAGGTGAGGAGTGCATTCTGGGATACCTCGCTCCAGGACAGCGTCTCAGAAACCAATTCTCCTTCCAATAACTTTACTCTCTCTTTCTTTCACAGGTTCACAAAGAGCATACGGTTTATGTGAAAGAGTGGAAAAAGAGAAAGAGATTGGTAATGTATACAGATTTTACATTAAACAAACAAGGCAATGTTTAAATTTTTGCTGTTCTAGTGTTTAAAAAAAAAAAAAAGTACGGTGTATAACTATAATGACAACGAATCATCAGTATCGTTGCTACTTTCACTTGTAACCGTGTACTTCCTTCAGGCATCTGACATGATGAATGCGATCCTGGAGGGTTATCCCAAGAGCAAGAAGGAGTTCCTGGTGAGTAACGGCAGCTTATGAATTTAAGGTTAAGTACGCAGGATTTGTTGTTTCTTTGTAAACACATTTGTCAAAGATGCTCAGCGCTCTTTCTCCCTCCAAGTCTTCATAAATGACAGCGCTGTTCTTACAGGAAGAAGTTGGAGTAGAGACAGACGAGGACTGCAAGGTGGTTGTTCCGAGTACTTAATGGACGTAAGCCTGTTGATTTCAGAACAGTCTGAGCCACGGCACATTGTTTTATTTACAACTTTCTTTTGAACAAATAAATCTTTAAAAACAAGTTGATCTTCTCTTAACTAGTTAAATATTTATAAACTGCGTCGCATTATTCTACAACTCTCGGAGAAGCCCTACAGGTCCATTGCGAAAATGGAGACACATTCCTTCCTATATCTCTGAGTGATTTATCTAGTTTGTTTTGTCTTTTGAAATTGTTTTTTTTTTTATTTCAATAAAGTAATTACAATTACACATGTTTTCTTGCTCACTTTATTTTCAAATTAAATTTTGATCAATTTTACCAGAACAAAACATTTAACAGGTAGAGAAAAATCTTTGAATCATATGTAGCATGTAGCCACTTTATTAGGTACACTTATAAAAAGTAACATCAATTCAACAGCTCAAATACAATTTCTCTCTTTTACCTTCACCTAAGACGTTAGATTTACACCAAGAAAACAACCCATTTCTACAAAACAGAGAGATAGAACGTGGCCCAAGGCAGATTCCATAATATTTGGGAATTTCTTTCCCTTTTCTTTGATTTATAAAGTATGGCTTTTCATACATTTCCCTGGGAATTATTGATTGGAGGGGCACAAGGTGAAGGATATTCGGGAGGCTGCAAAATGTGACATCACCGATAGATGCCACTAAATTTTACACACTGAACTACTATGTAAAGGCAGAGCTGCTATACTCAATAATTTCTGTGAGAAAGCTCATGAAGTCACTTGTGAGTGTCATGACTTGTAAAAAACAAAAAAGCTGAAGTGATGGAAACAAAACTGTCCAAAAATGACATCTTTGAAATGCACCCATTTTCACAGTGCAGATTGTCTGGGTCTGCTCAGTTTTTCCTGGAATCTGTGACAGTACTGAACAGTCGGACCACTTACTCACAGACTGTCCCATAATTTCTACTGACCATAAAAGCCACTGACATTGAGCATAAACAGCATTTGGTATTAAAGCCACCAAATTTTCAATCAATTGAGAATAAAGGACACTGCAAAATCAACTGTCAAAATAAACAAGTTACTGCAACTGAAAGACTGTTATACACATTAAGGAACAATCTCTGCAAGATGTGCAATATGGTTTGATTAATGTCCATAAACTAAAAATACAGCGGCCACACTTGCAAGACACTTATGCAAACTCTTGCCCACCAACTTTTTGTGGATGCAGAAAACGTATATACCGGTAGCTTTTGATTTTTCCAAACTTTCTTCAAATAAATGAGCCACCAACTTAATTTGTGTGCGTGACATTGAAGGCAACACAACTGTGATTTCTTGCACATGAGGCTTAAGGCTGGTGCACATCACAGAGCACTCATACATAAACCCATTTTACTAGTATTTAGATACACATTTTAATTTGAGTCATTACTAGAACCAGACGAGATGTTCAGAAAACAGTAGGAACCTTGTGCTGTCCACCCTGCCAGCTCCTGTTTCTACTCCCTCAGACTGCTCTCTGATTGGTCAGCAACTCCCAGCTTATTGTAGGAAGTGTCTCACTCCCTGGCAAATCAGACTGATACAATGTCAGCATTTAACAGGGCTTAGATTTGACATTAAAGATGAGATGTTTCAATGGCCTCTAAAAGAGTTTTCTATAAGAGTACATCCTCTGCTTGCAATGGAGGATCTGGATATTTAAATAGAAACGCCTCCTACATGCACAGAGCATCCTTACGACTTGTGCCTTTATACTTTCAGCATAATAATAATAGAAATGCTGTGCTTATGACACCTAGGTGCTGTTTTATAAATGAGGCCTGTTGTCTGCATAACACACCTGCTACCCATGAGATCTCTGCATCTTTGTTGACTCACTGCTGCCACTTCGATAACAACTTCACAGTCTGTGCCACTAAAGCTAGAAATCAAACTGCCTGCGAGCACAGATGAGAGGTCAGAGTTGTACCCTGCAGTAGAACAGCAGATGAGGAGATTTCTACATCTCCTACTGTAGTTCAGGAGTGGTGTATCCGAGAGGAGATGCCCATTGGTTTGGTGTTTAACGACTAAACTGAGCTTGATGAAAAAGGGAGAGATGTGAAACAAATGATGAATCTCTTAGTTTCCCTTTGATTAACAAACTGCAGATCGTCAGGACCAGTCATTGAAAAAGCCTAACGCATTTAACACATTCATATGCAGAATAATGTCATTTCTCACACTTACCTGCATTTCTCAACAAAACAACAGTAAGAAATGTGAAACGTAAGCTGGGGCAGAAACATACTCAACTCTTTGTACACTTACAATCAGAACGTGATCTCACACTATCCAATGCAACTTTTCGTCTCTGCCCACAGTGGGGGTGGGGTGGGGGGTGTTGAGGTAATCCAACTGGTGCCACAGATGAGCTGAGGTGTGTGTGTAAATGCTGTGGTGTGGCCTGAGGCTGATAGCAGTTTTCACTCCACCCTGAGAGGACAGAAATAAGTCCGGAGAAAAGCCAGCGGCTGAGTCCAGAGATTTAACTCGATCAATACAGCTGACCGCTGAGCTGATGTAGAACTCCAACCACACACCCCCTCAACGTCTGGGGGAGAAAGGAAGCACAGGAGCCAATAAAATGATTTTCAACACAACTGGCTGAGTAAAAGTACTGGTATTGATTATATACACGATGAGTGCCATAATATGTAAAGTTATTATTTAAGACGTGTTAATGTGTCACATCGCAAAATATTGGTTTACGTTTACATTGTCAATAACTGTGCTGGTTCAATGTGGGAAATAGCAAGGCCACTACATTTCATATGTATCCTTGATCATCCTTGATCACAAATATTTTTCTTTATCATAACAATCCATATGTACCTATTGATTCATGGTAGATAACATCATAATAGAATGAGACCGTCATAATAACCTCAGAAGCAACCACACTGTCTTTACGGTGGCCCAGAATAATCAAACTACATGCTTGGAAGCCAAGGACAAAGTGAGAAGTACTTAGCTGCAGCGTGCGACTTCACCTCTAGGTATCACTAAATCCTTCACACTCCTCTTGCCTTTACCTCTGGCTTGCAGTGCTCCTCGATCCAGCTGAAAACACAGGCCGACAGCTCCCGGAAGCTGTTCACCGACACGGAGTTGTTGAAGGACACGAACAGAGAAGCCATGATGTTCTGAAAGATGTTGAACTTGACCTGGTCGGACACCTGATCTTCTCCCTGCTGTGGGTTGTTGTGGTGGGCCTGCACTATGTGCTCATAGTTCCTGATAGAGATGAAAGAAAAATTCAAAAAATAATCATTTTGGAGAAGCTTCTACTTCTAAGCATCTTTTGAGTTTTAGTGACGACTGAAGTCTACCATAGGTTCTCCTGCATGTTCAGAAGGGTGAGGGTGAGGCGATGTACACAATGTGCACCTTCACTTCTAGAGGTCAGCAAAATCTTACACACTGCACCTTTAGGTCTTAAGTTCTGGGCGAGATAGGGAGTAGATACTAACTGTTAACTAAGAGGATTAACTTCATCCTGGATGGGATCATATGTTTGGACAGTCTCAGCGACCCACCTATGCTATGAAAACTCAAAGAAAGAGAATATGCTTTCACTATGTCGATGTGGATTGTAATACCTAGTCCTTGAGTTTTAACAAATTTAATTGAGACAGCAAGTGTAACAGATTGAGTTGAGGGCATTTTCTCCCATTTCTTCGATCTGACAGTAACTTTACTTCTGGTATGTATGAGCTGCGATCAAAGAGGTCTCTCACTTACGAGACTTCTCTCTCTGTCCTAGCTCAGCATTTCTTTCAAAATCCATCTTTGCATCTGTCTGAATGCAGACCATTAATGACTATGGAATTTAAATGAGGCTGATATCTTTCAGGGTTTGCTTTCAAGTAGTGTTTAAAAAAAAAAACTGAGAGGCAGATTATGGAAAAAGAAATGTTATCTGGACTTTGACAGATTGCCAAAAACTTGCACACGTTTTCATGATCTTCAGCGCTGTCACTTCTTTCCTCAGGAGAGAAACTTCCTCCTCTTGCTTCTTCTTTTCTTTGTGAAGAAAATGGATGTAGTCGATTGCTAAGAAATAATACAAAGAAATCTGTCAGTCAGGGATTTCCTCATTGAGCAAAACCTGAAAAATAATTTCCCTAGGTATTACCCCCCTCCACCCAATACAATAGTGATCTGTGACAATGGGCAAAAAGCAGCACACAAACATATATGCAAAATGACTTCAGTAAAAAAAAAAAAATCTCTGTATAATAATGCCAGTTTTAAAGGATTCACTTGATCTGTGACTCAATAGAGATAACTGAGTTGTTAAAAGAGGCATCAAATTCTAAAACAAGCATTATGGAACTTCCACTTAGTAATTCTTATGCCAACACCTGCTGCGGAGGAATCACATGCTACTTGCTCATACAGTCATGTTTGCGATCTTTGGGTGTGAGTCAGCATCAACAAAGATCCAATTCACTTCATATAAAAGATGACCACACACAAGCTTAGGAAACCATATAAGTTGGGAAAGGTTTCATTTCCTGTTTTTGGCATTAAACAATCATTAGCAAAAGTGATTTAAAAAACCCTCATGATTCTAAATACACCTGATAAGACTGTTACGACTTCACCCGATAAGACATCATCATCAGATCTTACTTTTCTGTAGAATGGTAGCTTTGCTGATCTTCTGTGCTCCCACAGCAAAGTCAGACTGTTGCTGGCAGGTGGGCACTATCGACTGGAGGTCGTCATAGCCTTTCTAGAGTTAAAAAAAGCACCAAATTATTAATAATGCCTGCAAAAATAAATACACACGACTCAAACGACTGCAACTTTACCTTGATCGCATCCCTTCGCTTCTGTTCAGCCTGCGAGTGCGCCTGTCTCCGTCGATCTTTATACGAATCCTTATATAGTGTTTCATGCTTGTAGTCACTGTCTTCATCGTCTGTTTAAAACATATGGAATCAGATCAGCTAGAGCTGAAGATTTTTACAATTCAATCTCATTTGTGCACTATTTTATCTGAGGGAGCAACTACATCCAGCTACAGCTGTTTTGTTTTTACAGAGGATGGTTGCAAAGATAGCCTGGGTTTCTAAACACAAAGTTGCACATGTAGTGTATCTGAGAGAACAACTCCATAACAATTATATAACAATGGAAACACAAGAGAGATCAAATAACTGAAATCTAGGATAAAGAGGTGAGAAATATGTACCGTGAAATGTAATGTTTTCCGTAAATATCGCATTTAAGTGTTTTATTTGGTGTGTTTATTATCTGTTGTGTTCTGTTGAACAGAAGTGTTGCTGGTGACTGTATTTAATTGCATCTGTATCTAGCACATTACTTTGTTCATTGTTTATATAATTGAGGCAAGTGAAAAGATGGATTGCAAGGCGGGCTTGTGGGGGATTGCTTTGGGATGTCTGTCACATGCACCTACAAAACATGTGCTTCTGCCTGTGCTTGTCAAGAGGGGGAGGCACAGAACAGATCCACCATTCTACAAAGCTTGAGTTCAACTCAAGACTCAGTCATTTGCTACTTATCTAATAATCCCAGCAACAGCAGCTTTAAATGTCAGTGACTGAATATGCGCTGAAAGATTGACAAGGGCTGCCGGTGAAACAGTTCATTAATCACTCATTTGGATGTAGTCAACCAAGCAAATATATAAACCATCTAAATGTAGAGTAAATCTTTTCATAAACCAAAAAAAACCGACAAATTGCTAATGGTTACAACTGTGATACCTGTATTTGGTACTGAAGAGGCACTTGTTGAGCCAATGCTGTTGGCCCTGGACACTGGCACTGTTCCCTTTCTGACAGTTTCCGCGAAGAAACCTATAAACAAGATAATAAAAACAGACCACTGACGTGATCAAGAGTCAACAGAAAACACAAGCGAACTAGTCAAATACCAAACAATATTAAAAGCAACAGGACATAAACAGACTGAATACTCACTGTGGTCAAATCCACCGTCGCTGAAGGCACTCTCTGTCTGCTGTGCCATCACAAGACAACAGAAGAAGGAAAAGGGTGAGAATGGAGGCTGAGAGGCAGAAATCACAGGAGGGAAAAAACTGTGCTGCCCTAAATACACTGACAATAAACCAATGGCTAACCGGCCTGATGTGCTGCTTGAACCCCCAACTGAGGACTGCCCTGATTAGCGCTGTTCTTGTGCGCAAGGGGTAAAGAGGAGGGCGAAAATGATGACTTCAATCACAAGTCTCGTGTTGGATCTAGGGCACCACCACACAATGCTAACTACAATTTGTGGTTTCTAAATTAGGCACCATTTTCCTCAATTCCACCAGCAGGTGAAACACAATGTGTTTCCACGTGTGGTTCTGCAATAGGTTGACAGTGTTTGACAATATTTCATACCATTTATAATTTTGTTTAACCTATATATATATATGATGTGGAGGACATAGCTTCCACTCTGGAGAGTGCCTGCCTCTCCGTGGTATTAGCTGGACTACAAATACAAGCAACCGAAATGACAGATATACAT
This sequence comes from Chascanopsetta lugubris, assembly GCA_016785325.1. Classification (NCBI taxonomy): domain Eukaryota; kingdom Metazoa; phylum Chordata; class Actinopteri; order Pleuronectiformes; family Bothidae; genus Chascanopsetta; species Chascanopsetta lugubris. The sequence continues at coordinate 16,583 of JAFBJT010109617.1, forward strand.
GTATGTAGCCTTACAGAGATTCTCTGCCAGTAATCTATCTGTATTCTAACCATAAAACTAAATTGGGGTTTCCAACTAGTTGAATCTGATAGGGCGGCAATTCACCGTGTTTAAAAAAAAAAAATCAACTCTCTATTCTTCAACTTTTCTTTTCAATAAAGCTGCACGTCCACCGGTATTGTTATCGTTATGTTGAGTTCATACACTTAAACATTGATATTCTTTTACAAAGCTGCGGTTCCCATGGTAATGTGCAGTTTTCTGCCATTCTTCCTGACAACTCTGACATGGGGTTACACTTTACACATGTCCCATAATTACAATCATACTAGTTACAATTGTAATCAAAACTTCAGACACCACCGCCACATAACTACAAGTACAGACATTTCTGAAACCACATGAGTGATTGGAACCAGTGAAAATGAATGAAGGTGCAGTCAGCTGTGACCTTTACAGCTCACAAACATGAATATAAACTGTTCAACAACAAATCTGTTTTTCCATAATATATTGTACAATTCTCTGGTTCCTAGAGTTAATTGGTTGTCTTCATTACTGTTGAACCTATCCTTACCATGAGTTTCTCTTTCAAAAAGTAGACTACAACCAAAACAAATGGTGCCTAATTCAAATATGTTAAATATCCCTCGATGAGATAAGATTATTCACTTTACTCAATATTCTGTAGAATGCCCCGGTGATTACGTAGCACTGATATTTGAAGCTAACAACTTTAGGTGCTTCATTACATTATTCACCAACTCTGCATTCATTAGCTTTTAATAGGGGAATGAACAACATTTGAATTTGTATTTATTCATTTCACAAGTGTACTGTGTAAAAAAAACATGCTGTCCTACACACATTAGCTAAAAGCGAGGAGAAAGATGTGTTTTGTTTACTTAAACTAGCTAGCTAACCGCTAAGTGCTACACAACAGGCTATCGTTAGCCAAGGAGCTAACTGAGCCCTGCTCCTGAATTAAACATTCATTCCAGAAAATGCACCGTTTTTCACCTTCCACTACAAACACACAACAGTTGAGCGAGTCAGGTAAACACAAAGTGAAGGAGGACTGGTAGAAAAGTGACTTACTTTCCAGTGGTCTTCAGGAGACGTTGTCGGGTCCGTCATTTTTACAATGCTACTTGGGAAACAGTTGTGTTGCCTTCACGGGCATCTCGTAAATATGGGCTCTTTGGAGACTGTTGGAAAAAGTGACAGTGTTATGGAAATCATTTTGATCCTCTAATAAAACAAAACCACAATTTCTGCTATATTGAAAGAAATATAACCAAGCATTATAAAATTATAACAATATATATCAGAATAAATATAATACAAAGCATAATATGACAAAAAGATAATTGGAATATCCGGTGACAAAGTTACATACTGCAGTTGAATATCCCTCATATCATTTGAATGTAGAGGACCTGCTGTTGATGTAAGTGTTAAGGTCCCATTCTGGGGTAATGAATACATTTAGGGGCCACAATGCAAAAAAAAAATGCAAAAATGCAACAAAACAAAAAAAAACCTTCATGCAGTACTCTACTTTCAACACAGAGAGGCGCTGTCCTCCAATTATCTCCAACTCGCCGGTGTGCACCAACTCTTGACCTGCCAGCTGCACACAGCCCGGCCTCACGTGAAGGGAGATGACCTAAACAAATGTGACCCAGGCCCATGACAGTGAATCTGGCCTCAGTGGAGTGGATGGATCCAGTGATGTAGGCAGACTCATGGTAATGTGGGAAAAAGCTTCCTGATCTTCCCCTCACATGCACACCTGACTGATTAGCATTGTTCCCTCGGGCCTCGGCTTTCTTCCTGCTTGAATTCATTCGTAATTTACCATCATGCTCACCACCACCATGCACCTACAATACGCCTAACGGTTGCCATGTTTATCTTCCACCCGCTCCTCCACCCCAGGTTGTGTTGCTGTCATGCACAGGAAGTTGCTCTTCTGCTTTTTCTGCTGCTGCGGTTTCTGTCTGTGTTACTTAGTGTGTCACCGTCCTCTCTCCTTCCCCTCACAACACGCAGCCCTCTGCAGAGCAGCTCTCGGTCACACTGGTGTAGAACAAGCGAGCGGAGGCTACTGGCAGGTGTGCAGGTGTTTTCCTTTTCCCCAAGGGTCAAGAAAGAGGGACGGGTTGATTGGAGGACAGACATGAGGACAGAGCGCCTTCTTTCCTCACCCACCCTGTCTTCTGGACTAGCGGCTTGATGTGTTTCTTAATCACTACCCAAAGACTTGGTTTGCTTAAGGCCTGGTAATTTGGAGTGAGCATTGTTTTTGTTTTTTCGGAACTCACTGATTTCTCAGGCGAAGGGGTTTGCGTAAAGCTTTCCCACTGGATTACTTGTGGAGATTAGTGATGGGGAATGTGGCCGGAGGGGCCTCGGAGCAGGAGCCCTCTGAGGCCCGAGAGGCCAGGACCTCAGTCGGGGCAGCTTCAGGGATGAGTGACCCCATGCCAACCCTGCAGAAGAAGCAGCCGTCTCCCCCGAAACTGCCCATGCCCCCGGAGGAGGAGCTGGAGGAGCGCTTCAATGTGGTGCTGGTGAGTTTGACCGCATGTGGAACAAGTGGGCAATGAGATGGTGCGTGATGTGTAGGTTTTGTAGTCCAGGCTGGTGGGATTAAAGTTCCAGTGATTTAAGATTTAGGTGTAAAAGTCTCTGTTTACACTGGCAGAAACTAATTGACCCGAGTGTGCATTAGTTTATTCCTCTATATTTGAATTGGAAGCGGGTCTTCACTCTGCAGGCCGCCATGATGGACAAAAAAAACAACACCTTTTGAGTTTTAATAATCACTAAAAGCCTCTTTAGGTTCTCCTTTACAATTGGAATGGAAGGATGAGTGGAGGGGTATTCAGCTGCAACATGCTACTCCACCACTAGATGTCTCTAAATCCTGCAAACTAGACCCGTTGATGGAGACACAGAGATAAAAAAACAAAAAAAACATTTGTAATTTAAAGTTTTGATAGGTAGGTTGTGTTCTTAGAGGCCCGCAAGATGACTTTCTAAGTATAAGAATTATGGAAAAAAGACAGTAACTGCAATTGTTTCATAAAAGTAAAGGTAGCAGCAAGCAAACTGTTCATACGGGAGGTTGTTTAAATGAAATGAAATTTCAAAATGTACTTTTTTTTGCACTGAAACAAAAAGAAAAATGGGAGTTGCCGCTCATGTATCATCCTGCAAGGATTGTACTGGTCCGGCCCACTTGAGGTCAAATTGGATTGTGTGTGGCCCCCTGAACTAAAATGGGTTTGACACCTCCGATTTACATCAAGAAACAATCTCATTCTAAGTGTCACATTTGTACGGTTTTGAAACATCAATGCAAAAACACAATGTTTCTCTTGGCTGGGTGTTGGGTATGAAGGTCTCAGGAGCAGGAACAGGGCGATGGGTGTGCGCACAGGCTGCTGAGTCTATAAAGAGGAAGTTGAGCAACACATTTTCACGAGTGAGACCAGAAGACCGGAAAACAACAGTTTCGCCACCTTCTCCGACAGTCTTACGACGAGTCAGATAAATATCCAGCCTTGGGTGAAGATCACACCAAATCCGGCGCAGCAGCCTGTGAAACACCCAGACACAGAGTTTCACCCCTGCCACTCTCTCCGCTTTGACCCCTTAATGGGCTTCATCCACCCCACGCGGCTGCAGCTCTGATCCCGGCTCGCCGCCGAAAACGGCCACAACAGAACGTTCAATTTCATTTTTTTCATTCCTCCGTGCCGCTGCATGAAAGCGTTGCATCACGGAGCAGGTCAAAGGTACTTCCAGATCAGCAGGAGGCGTCCGGTCGTTCCACTTGATTAACGACAGCAGTGAAGCACAAAGTCACAGACAGACTGACTGACAGCTGCAGGTACATCGCTCAGGGTTCACACTCACTCGTGACAGGGTGACATTTGTGGTTATTAGAGGAATGATCTTCTTTTTTTTTTATGTCTATATTTTAATCCGTCCAGAGGAAAATCTTTGTTTGCTCCAGAAACATGATTATGATTCTCATTTAACATTTTCCAAAAGTGAATGAGAGGAAATATGTCGGACACTCGGTCTTGACACTTCATTTCCCCTTCATCCATCTGAGGCCACACTCACACTATGGTTTATTTCTCCTCAGCTTCAAAATTACGAATTAAAGGTGCAGTAGGCAAGAACGAGGTGGAATTATTCCCAATTCTTTTGGCGAAAATGAAACAGAGAATGATTATGCTGATGTTCCTATGAATGTAGAGTCATCTGAATGAACGAATTAGAGTTTTTATGAGCTGTTAATATTAACATCACAAGTGGGCCCCATCTACAGAGGCCACCACTCCCTTGAATTCAAATCATTGAAAGTCACAATCAACACGAGTAGTGTGGCGTCGGGGTTATACCAAGCACCATGATGTCACTTCCTCTTTTATGGCAATCATGTCATTCTGTACTTTTAAAAAAGTAGTTTTAACCTTTTATTTGAAATCTTGAGGTTTGAAGAACTAACCCTACGAGAAAAGGAGAAGTGGCCTTTCTGCGAAGTCTGCATTGTTCTTAAATGTGTGCTCATGCTGGATATGAGCGTAAACACGTGTGTGAGCCTCTCTCAGTGTATTTGTCACCAAGCGCTCCACCACAAAACCCTCAGTGAGACCCCGCCCCTGACCCGCCAAGGATGGAGCTCACAGCAACTCGGCAGCAGAGACGGCGACAAGCTGTTTCCTCTTGCACCACGCCTTTTTTTTTTAAAGTGTGAAATTCAAAAAAACAAAAACAAATGACTGCTGACATCCTCATACTGTCACATTCAGCTCAATCAGAGTGATGCATAAAGATGCGGCAGTGCGGGGGATGTGTGGGGAACCTGCAGAGAGAAAGAAAATACTGTGCAATTTATTTGTGACCTGTGATCGTTGATCATTTTTAACAGAATTTATTACAGGTGGGATTTCTGTTTCACATTTCTATCAGAAAATACTTGTTTTTTTGTTGGTTGTTTACATTTTTTTAAACTCTAATTCATAGGTGCAGTGTGTAAGATTTTGCTCATTTTTGTGACTTCTAAAAAAAGATTACAAAACAATTACACACATTTTCATGAATTTATAATCACCTAAATGCTTTGTTTCTTTTCCGTTACCCTAAAATGCGCCCATTAATGTGTATTTACACGAAGAGTGGGTCCTCTTTATGGGGTCCGCCATGTTTTTACAGTAGCTCACAGTGGAGACAACTTTTTGTCTTTTCTTTTCAAAAAACATTTTTTGGAGAAGCTTCTACTACAAAGCATCTTTTGAGTTTTAACGACAACTGAAGTCTACCATAGGTTCTCCTGCACGCTCAGAAGGGTGAGGGTGAGGTGATGGATACAACATGCAACTTCACCTTTAGATGTCACCGAATCTTACACACTGCACCTTTAAGATGAATGAGACTTGGTTGTTGTATTTCTCTCAGCTTTGGACCTTTAATAGAAAATATCCAAAAAGTCCTCTCATGTATCCTCCCGTTAAGTCTCTAATTATTCAAGAACAATGCAAGAGAATATGACTTTTCTTTGTGTTAAAAGAATATTGATTTAGCATTTATATATGTATATTTATATATTCAGGGGAAAGCCTCTGTCGAAATGTAACTTTGGAGAGACAGGGTCAATCTTCTAGGACCAGCTGCCAGTGAACCACAGTTTGAGAGCCTCTGCTGTACAACACTTAGTTTGTATAAGTGATGGGAAACCGTTTTATACCACCGGAGGTTGGAGACAACTGAAACTGAAACTGTGTGTGTGTGTGTGTGTGTGTGTGCGTGCATGCGTGGGTGTGTGTGCGTGCGTGCGTGGGTGTGGTGGGTGAGGTCCTTGCTCTTGTATAAAACCTCTATCTCCATGATGCAAAGGATTCTTCGTCTGTGTCTAACCGCCCACCCTCAGATATAAGTGAGAGGATTATAGAAGTATAATGTTCTGAATGTGTGGGATGGAAAAGTACCGCAGGCCATGAGGTGACTTAGTCTCTGGTAAGCGCTTCAACACAAATACAGTCTATATTTAAACTTTGTTTACATGAACACAAGCAAAGAAGCCAACCAATAGATGTTAATGATTGGAAGTGCTGTGGCCTTTTCATTATTGTGTACTTGTGCCTTTATTCGTCGTTTTATTAAAGGTCACGTTCCCACCTTCAATTGTGACATTTCACTGTACACAAAGAGCGTAATATCTACTCAATCATTCCTTTTTTTGTTGTGTTAATAATAAGGTGTATTCTGACGTTCATGGTTCCCCCTGACGACCACAAATACACTCATGTAAACACTGAGTCATCGCTGCTTCCGGCAGGTTCCCAACAGCCTTTTTTTTTGCTTTCAAAGTGCATCTGTGGGTTTATTACTTTTTCATAAAAAAAATAAAAAAAAGATAATACCACCGAGGAGGTTTGATGAGCTCAGGTGTGACGAATATGTTTCTATGGAGAATTGTGTTTCTATGTGTAAATTAACTTGACGCAGTGATTAAAGAAGTACTGAAACACTTTGCTCGTGTAAAGTGAACCCACCAAATGAATCTTAGTAGTGAAAACGTATTTGAATTTGAGACAATTAAAGAAAATGTACTTACCAATGTGATCTGATGGCCGGTGTCCATGGGGGCGCACTCATCCATTCACCCATTTCTACCCAGGTGTTTTGGGGGGGGGGGGGGGGGGGGGGGGGGGGGGGGGGGGGGGCTGGTGCTCAAGAAGGATAAAGGTAGAGTGTGTAGGATTTTGTAGCATCTGGACACCCTCCAATAATTATTTACTCTTCCTTTTTTTTTGGTACAAGAAATGGAATTAATTTCATCATTTTAATATTTTCTTGAAAGTGAATTCTAAATAGTGTTAGAGTCTAAATGAACAGGCATTTGCTGATGTATGTGGTAAAGTTGAAAACTATAAATCAACTAGAGCACAAATGCACTGAATTACAGCAGCTAACACACGCTGATACAACAGACACACTTTGTTAATCCACTATGTTTGGAGAAAAAAAATGATATTTTAATTGTTTATTCATTCTTCTTCTCTCTCAGAGCTACATGAACCTGCCTCCAGATAAACTACAGCTACTGAGTCAATATGACAACGAGAAAAAGTGGGAGTTGGTCTGCGATCAGGTAAGAATAATAGACTTTTTGATTAATTCATGTTGTTTATCACCACTCTCTTTGAACTGGTGCCCTCACTGTGACGGAGGGAACACGCAGAGTGGCTGCATAATGAAGAGCGGAGTGAGAACAGAGCAGCACAGGTTCTGTGGTGTCGGCATGGAGACAGAGTCGGTGTCTCCTGTGCTGACACGGCCAATAATAACTTTGCTCTCGTAAATGCTTCCGGTGCTGTTGGCAGATTTGTTATTTTTCAAATAAACTTTTCTATGTATATATAACACACACACACACACAAACACATATGGTATACAAATACATCATTTGTTTCTTCCTGTCTCAGGAGCGTTTCCAGGTGAAGAGTCCTCCATCGAAGTACCTGACCAAGATCAAGAGCTTCTACCAGGATCAGGGAGGGGTGACTCGCAGGGTCAGTGTCTAGCATCAACTAACTAAGCATCTATTATTATTATTATTATTATTATTATTATCAAGACGATAATCATCATTGTCATTGTAGCGTCTTAACTCAAACAATTTTTTTCTATAGTTGAAGAAAAGGATCCAGGACGCAACCCAAGTTCTTAAGAATTTGGAGATATCACTCCGCACCAACCACATCGGGTGAGATTGTTGAATGGACATTGTCCTATTTATCACTTAGGTGATCGTTGGATACGAGTTAATGTTCTGAGGTATTTTTATTTAGTTTGTTTTGGTTTCGTTTTTTTTTTTTTTACCCTTTACTCACAGGTAGATAACTACTATAACTTAAGGCATTATTCTAATTATTATTAGTTGGAGTATCTGAGTAGAAACTGAGGTATGTCATTCATTGTGCGATTCAACAGCCTTTAACTCAGTGCCTATGCTTGTATTTGTACATTATCTATTTTTGTATTATCTACATTTTGCTGAATCTACGTATCTGTATCGCAGATGGGCCCAAGAGTTCCTCAATGAGCAGAACAACGGTCTGGGCGTTCTGGTGGAATATCTGTCCCACGCTCAGAGCGATGCCTCGTGAGTGTCAGCAGGTTCCCAGAGTGATGGTGCTTAAAAACATCGACGCGTTGACGCCGTGTGTCCGTCCTTTGGTAGGTTTGATGCGGAGGCGGTTGAAAACGGCGGCACCCTGTCAGACAGAGGGAAGCCGGCAGAGAGATCCATGGAGGATTTGACCAAGAGCTCCAGCGCCTCTCATTCACACGGGATGACCAGAGCCGCTCGAGCTCTGACTGTCAGGCAAGAACGCGTCATGTCATGTTCTACAACATGGAGTCTATGGTCTGTTTTACAGAGTACAGGAAGTGAATGAAAATACATGAATAACGATCAAATGAGCTAAAAGAACAATGGAACATCAGGACTGAAAAATATAAGGTGTATAAACCTGAAGTGATGTGGTGCAGAGTCTAATTGTGAACTCAATAACTCATTCTATGGGTTAGAAAGGCAGTGGTGGATCCAGGGGGTGGGTGTAGGGGGGCACTGACCCCAGTAGCTGCTTGCCGCTTCTTTGACTTTTCTTTCCTGTCATTTTTTACACTTTGCTAAGTCATCCTGCCCGGACCCTCTGGTGGGCCTGTTTTGGCCCGGGGGCCGTACGTTTGACACCTCAGGCTTAAAAGCTATGGCAGTAACCAAGGAATATTTGACTGTCCATCTTCCTGGATCAGGAAATGGGTATCGTTGTTGAGCATTTGACTGCACAAGCCGCCTGCTAAATGCTCAGACATGGCAAATCCTTCGATGTCTGTCACTCTGTTACCCACATCCTTATTTAGTTTATTTTCCTTCCACCACATGACACATGTCTGCTGTCAGACACATCAGACTGTGCCAGGGTTGATATTCGAAGTACCTGTTACCATTTCTCGCTTCACATTTTTCTCTCTTCTCTCAAAGTATTCTTTTTTTTTTACATGTGTTCTAACTTCACAGAATAAGCAACACGCTGGGGAACAAAATGCATAAGAAGTCGCACTCGTCCAATCAGAGAGATGACGTGCATGTGTGCATCATGTGCCTGCGAGCCATCATGAACTACCAGGTCCGTCTGATAAACACCTTCTCACTGTCTTAATGCACTTTGGCTGCTGCAGCTTCACTTTATATCACAGAGTAAATCATCGATAGTAATAATAATAATAATAATAGATAATGATGAATTTGACCCACAAATAAAACCATGTCTTCTTCTTCTTCTTCCTCCTCCAGTCTGGATTTAACCAGGTGATGACTCATCCACGCTGTGTGAACGAGATCACCCTCAGCATGAACAGCAGGAATCCCAGGTGAGTGCGAGACAATGTGTGTGTGTGTGTGTGTGTGTGTGTGTGTGTGTGTGTGTGTGTGTGTCCAGACCTCGTGTCTCACCCTCCTGTTCTGCCACAGGACTAAAGCTCTGGTGCTGGAGCTGCTGGCGGCCGTGTGTCTGGTCAGAGGAGGACACGACATCATCCTTTCTGCTTTTGACAACTTCAAAGAGGTGAAGTAACTTTAGAGTAACATCACCAACACCACGCTGACATGTGGCCTCATTTGACGTGAGTTCATGTGGGTTTTTTTGGGTTTTTCTGGACTTCCCCTCCTGCATGACTCACGCACATGACTGACGATGCAGTCACAGGTTTAGCACAAGTACAACTGTCATGTCTATATACATGTAACTCAAATGCAAGAGCGGTGTTGAGCTAAGAATGGAATCGTTTAGGCTGACTTCAGTAGGCAAGCCCATACAACTCAGTCTTATCTCATTACTCTCCCTTGTGGTCAAACTTTGAATTGCATGTTATTTTTTTTTCCTTCTAGGTGAGCAAAGAGAGGAACCGCTTTGAGAAGCTGATGGAGTATTTCATCTACGATGACTGCAACATTGACTTCATGGTAGGTCTATGTTATTTCAGTACCTGTGTCCCGGTGGTGGGCGCACTTGGAATTGAACCGTACACCGTGTCTGTGTCCAGGTGGCGTGCATGCAGTTCATCAACATCGTGGTCCATTCGGTGGAGAACATGAACTTCAGGGTCCATTTGCAATACGAATTCACCCACCTGGGATTAGACAAGTATCTGGAGGTGAGAATGTGTGGGGAAACTGTCAGATGTCACCTTGTCAACCTATGGTCGACTTCAGTTGTCATCAAAAGATGTTTAGTATGTCTACGTTTATTACTGTAAAAACATGGCGGCCCTGTTGAGAGGATCCACTCCTCGTGTAAATATACACCAATGGGCTCATTTAAGGGTAATGGGAAAAATACTTTTAGGGTGATTTTAAATTCATGAAAATGTCAGTATGTCATTGTTTAAAAAAAAAAAAATTCTCTGAAGTAACAAAAATGATTGAAATCTTACACACTGCACCTTTAAGTATAGTCTTGGACACAGTGTCAGCCAAGGTCCATAGGTCAGGTTTCAACCACTGTAACAAAACCACATTGGAAAGTTTTCTCCTGTTCTGACTGTGCATCCGCACGGAAAAGTGTGGATTCAGTTCCGGAAAATCCAAATTACAAAGTTCACTTAAAGGTGCAGTGTGTAAGATTTTGGTCATTTTTTGTAACTTCTAGAAATATTACAAAACAATTACATACTGAAATGTTCATGAATTTATAATCACCTAAATGCTTTATTTTTTCCATGACCCTTAAATGAGCTCATTAATGTATATTTACATGAGGAGTGGGTCCTCTCTGCGGGGGCCACCATGTTTTCACAGTTGTAAAAGTGTATCTATTGAGTTTCAACGACAACTGAAGTCTAGCATAGGTTCTCCTGCATGTTCAGAAGGGTGAAGGTGAAGTGATGGATACAACATGCACCTTCACCCTCTAGTTGTCACCAAATCTCACACACTGCACCTTTAAGAATAGTCGTTATGAATTAATAGGTGAATCCAATACATTAAGCATACTGGTTCTGCTGTGTAGCAGAACACAGTGAAGCCTGGATTTATAATCCTGAGTGGAGCTGGACTGGATGTTGATCCACTGAGGGCAAAGGTCATTTCCCACATGCTGCCTTAACATAACGCCAACTCCCAATGGTTGAATACATAATGGAGAGGGGCGGTGCCACCAAGTTTCCCTCACAAGGGAACTATATGTGCTACGCCGTGACACTACTTTGAGGTGTAAACAGGAAGTTTGCCTCTGCAGCTGAAAAAGTGCTGATAACACAACTTCAAACCTCATTGAACCTCAAATTAATCACTGGAAATGAAATGTTAATACACATGTCGCCTGATGACATTTTCAGTGAATTAACTGACTCTGATTCTCTTCCTCATGAAGTGCTGCTGCTGCTGCGGCTGCACAGTTACACAATCACTTCCCCATACATACTCATTTGACCTCATCATGTATCGACTTGTCTTTGTGATTATCTCTTATTCAAATCATTGTTTTAAATGCAATTTCATGTGACGCAATCCCTTTTGATTGTGTATGACAGCACGTTTCACATTCATGGCTTTTCATAATTCAGCCTTTAGTCATCCTCAATGTTTTTAGGATTCATAGACGGCATGAATCGTGTTTTTGTGTCAGAGTCTGAAGCAGACGGAGAGTGAGAAGCTGCAGGTTCAGATCCAGGCCTACCTGGACAACGTGTTGGACGTGGGTGCCTTGCTGGAGGATGCGGAGAGCAGAGGCGGGGTCCTGGAACATGTGGACGAGCTGAGGGAGCACAACGTTCAGGTCAGACACACAACACGACACTCGGGATGGGGAATGTCAGCGAACTAGGACACTGATGTGATGCGATGTGTTGCGTTGCGTTGCAGCTGAACGCTCAGCTCCAGGAGATCGAGGATCAGGCGACGGGGCGAATAACCGAACTGGAGACGCAGCTCATGCAGACCACCAAAGAGACGGAGCTGCTGAAAGTAAGAGCCCCTCCAACGGAGTTGAATAAGATTCATTAGCCCAGCAACGCTGGGCCATCTGCACAGCCATTAGCTCTAATAAGGCCAAACGAGTGGCAATTCACTTTATTTTAATCATATGATACAATTCACTTTGGCTCTGGATGTGAAAGACTGAAATATCTCGGAGGCTTTTTAGAATTTGACACGCGGGATTCCAGTGAATGATCCCCGGGATTTTTTTTTTACTGCGGCGCCACCGCTGGACTGATATTGATCCTCTCATTACTCATCCACTCAAAACCCAAGGTCATGTTCAGTTCTTGTGATTCATCCTTCTGAACCACATACCACAAAATGAATGGCACTTCAGTCAGTCTTGGCTATTTGTTGTGGTTTGTGCTCATTAGATGCTGGCATGCCAACACCTGGCACCAGGGTATATGTGATCATAATAATACCTTATTGCTTGGGCTCCTTGAAATGCCATTTGTTCTGCAGACATTTGATCATAATGCAAATTCCATATTAATGACATTTCAATCAGCCCGTGGTATTTGTGCTTTGTGTACTGGCAAATATTTGTCAATACACAATATATGATTGAGCCTGATAGAAGTAAAGGTGTTTTCTGATGTTCATTCATATTCAATCAGTCTTGATGTTGCTGTGATCATTAGAACCGTTACCGTGCCAACACACTCGACTATTTATAGTAGCAACTGCGCGAACACAGCCGAGACCGATTGACACTGCGGGAACTCGGCAGGAATCAACAGCATTTCCCATGTGGCCATATTCCTGCAAAATGAATTGCATTTTAAGCACATCAGCTTTATGTTGTGGTATGTGCTCATTGTTATGAATGATTTAAAGGTGCAGTGTGTACAGTTTTGGTCATATTGGTCATTTCTAAATTACATAGAGACATTTTCATGGACTATTAATCACCCAAGTGTTTTATTTTTTTTCCTTAACCTTAAATGAGCCCATGAATGAATACATTATATAATGTACAATTGCCGCCAGAGTGGCCATACTAAGCATCTTTTGAGTTTTAATGACAACTGAAGTCTACCATAGGTTCTCCTGCAGGTTCAGAGGGGTGAGGGTGAGGTGACGGATACAACATGCAACTTCACCTCTAGGTGTCACCAAATCTTACACACTGCACCTTTACGTTCAGTGTGATGGCATGCAAAGGCAAACACATTGTGCTGAGTCTGATAGGAACGCCATTATTTTTGCAGCACAATGGTCATGACATGTCCGTGGACAATTCCGTTAGACTCACCTTTAAAAAAAAAAAAAAAAGTAAAATAAACAACTGTAAATGTTACTATGCCAACACACTAAAAAAAAGATGGTTGTCGAGGTAACTTGATCTCCGACAAAGCCTGCAGACTTTGTATCATTTGCTCTATGAGGCAGTTAATAGTGTTCACCTTGTGTAGGAGAGCCTGCGGGAGTCCTGCTCCCAGGTCAGTGCTCTGCAGCAGAGGGAGAGGGAGCGGGAGCTGGACCGCGAGCGGGAGAAAGACCGGGAGCGTCTGAGCACCTCCGCCCCCCAGACGTCCTCGGAGCTGGAGCAGAAGATCCACGAGCTGCAGGAGAAGGGGCTGATCCGCCTGGGCCGCAGCGCCTCGGGAGGCCTGGACCTCCAGGTGGTGCCCATCACCGTGGTGGAGTACGTCCAGGCTCCGCCCTCAGCCCCGGTCACTCCGCCCGGCAACGAGACCACGGTCAACTCCGCCCCTCCTGCGTCCGGCCTCCCGGTCCCTCCGCCGCCACCTCCTCCCCCACCAGGCGCTGGACCCCCGGCCCCACCCCCGCCTCCTTTACCTGGTGCTGGAGCCCTGCCTCCACCTCCTTTACCTGGCACTGGAGCCCCGCCTCCACCTCCTTTACCTGGCACTGGAGCCCCGCCTCCACCTCCTTTACCTGGCGCTGGAGCCCCGCCTCCACCTCCTTTACCGGGCGCTGGAGCCCCGCCTCCACCTCCTTTACCTGGCGCTGGAGCCCCGCCTCCGCCGCCACCACTTGGCCGAGGACCTCCGCCTCCGCCTCCACCACCCGGAGCTGGTCCCCCTCCTCCGCCGCCCGGTGGTGGGCCACCACCTCCTCCTGGGCTTCCAAATACTGGTGAGGAAGAGAAGAAACTGAAAATGAAATCATTAATGAGTTTAAAACAAATGACTAATGAATTAAAACGCATGTCTCTGCAGGGCTGAAGAGCAAGAAGCCCATTCAGACCAAGTTCAAGATGCCGCTGTTGAACTGGCAGCCGCTGAAACCAAACCAGGTGTCCAACACGGTGTTCAATGACTTGGATGATGAGCAGGTCTTGGAGGTAAGTCGACGCATCCTCCACCTTTTCATTTTGACCTCGCAGAACATCCGACTTGAAACGCTCCCACTGTCGCGGTCTTCTCAGGAGCTGAACATGGACATCTTCGAGGAGCATTTCAAGACTCGGGCGCAGTCCAATCCACTGGAGTCCTCCCCTCTGAAGAAGAAGGTGGTGCACAAGGTCCCCAGCAAGACGTCGCTCATCACAACCAACAAGGCCAAGAATCTGGCCATCACCTTACGCAAGGGAGGCATGAGTCAGTCTGATATCTGCAGCGCCATCGAGAGGTATGGATCCTTTAAAAAAAAATAAATTTTTTTTGTACTTTAATAAAACCTTTAAAGGTGCAGTGTGTAAGATTTCAGTCACTTTTGTCACTTCTAAAAACATTACAAACCAATTACATATGGACATTTTAATTGATTTATAATCACCTAAACCATTTATTCTTATCCATTCCTCCTTAAATGAGCACATGAATGTATATTTACATGAGGAGCGGATCCTCTCTACGGGGTCCGCCATGTTTTTACAGTAGCCCAAAGTGGACGTACTAAGCATCTAGGTTCTCCCGCAGGTGATGGATGCAACATGCAATTTCACCTCTAGATGTCACCAAACCTTACACACGGCACCTTTAATAAAACCTCGCGCTGATGAGTCACTGTCGCCTTGCGCAGGTACGACCAGCAGGCTCTGTCCATAGAATTCCTGGAGTTGCTGGAGCACTTCATCCCGTCGGACTACGAGATGAAGCTGCTGCTCAACTTCGAGAAGGACGGACGCCCGCTGGACGACCTGACCGACGAGGACCAGTTCATGCTGCGCTTCGGGAAGATCCCTCGCCTGACTCAGCGGATAAACACTCTCACTTTCATGGGCAATTTCCCCGACTCCGTCAAGCGGCTGCAGCCGGTCAGTTGGTCGAAAGCGCCGCAGCTCCGGTCCGAGGAGGGTTGAGATTTTAACGTTTGCTTTCGTCCGCAGCAACTGAACTCCCTCATCGCCGCATCCATGTCCATCAAGTCTTCGGCCAAGCTGAAAAGGATCTTAGAGGTAAGTGACTGGACAGGACGCTGCGCCTCTGTGCCGTCGCGCCGAGTCCCGTGACCTCCCGTGTTTCCCCTCCCCTGCAGATCGTCCTCGCCTTCGGGAACTACATGAACAGCAGTAAGAAAGGTGCGGCGTACGGCTTCCGCCTGCAGAGCCTGGACCTTGTGAGCGGCTTCGATTTGTCGATGAATTCAAATGTCATTTTCTGCCGAATCGGCATTTTTTTTAAAAATACGCGCGTTTTTCCAGCTGCTGGAGACGAAGTCGACCGACCGCTCGCAGACGCTGCTGCACTTCATCACCAACATCATCCAGGAGAAGTATCCCGACCTGGACAACTTCTACTCGGAGCTGCACTTTGTGGACAAGGCGGCGCTCGGTACGTGCGCACGCTCAGATCGCGTAAAACTGATCTTTGCAGAAGAATAGGTGCTGAACTCGTCCTCTGTCTCGGCCAGTGTCCCTGGACGGGATTCTTCAGGACATCCGCTTGTTGGAGCGCGGGATGGAAATGACCAAGAAGGAATTCCTGGTGCAGGACGACAGCCCCGTGCTGAAGGACTTCATCAAAGCCAACAGCGATGAGCTGGCGTCTTTAATCAAAGACAGCAAGACGGCGCAGGTTCGTCCACATCGACACACACACACACACACACACAAGCCTGACACACAAAACATCCCATAATGTGCTGACACTCTCTCTCTCTCTCTCTCTCTCTCTGCAGGAGGCCTACGGCTCCGTGGTGGAGTATTTTGGAGAGAATCCTAAAACCACGCAGCCCTCCATGTTCTTCCCGATGTTCGCACGGTTCATCAAAGCCTTCAAGGTGAGGATGTGTGCCGATTTTTGAAACAACAAGAATTAAAGGTGCAGTGTGTGAGATTTGCACGTTGTATCCATCTCCTCACCCTGCAGGAGAACCTATGGTAGGTCATTCAAACTCAAAAGATGTTAAGTACGTCCACTTTTACTTCTGTAAAAACATGGCGGCCACCATGGAGAGGATCAGCTCCTCATGTAAATATACCTGAATGGGCTCTTTTAAGGGTAATGGAAAAAAAAAAATATTTATGTGATTATAAATTCATGAAGCTGTTGGTACATAATTGTTGTTTTGTAGTCATTTTAGAAGTGACAAAAATGATGAAAAAATGAAATCTTACACACTGCACCTTTTTAAGAGTTCATTGTTTCTGGATTTGATGTCAGACGGCGCAGCAGGAGATTCAGCAGAAGAAGAAAATGGAGAGCGAGAGAAGAGAGGAAAAAGTGGCGAGTCCCACCAAGCCTGCGACACCAAAGGTCGGAGTTCGGCTTCAGTGTAACAAGGAAACGTGTCACTTCTAACACACTGACACTTTTTTTCCGTGACTCGTCCCCCAGGGGCCGATGACGCCCAAGATGCCCCAGATGGACCTGATCGCCGAGCTGAAGAAGAGGCAGGTGAAGCCGCAGGTGCGTGAGGGGAAGGACGGCGCCCTGGAGGACATCATCACAGGTGGGTGCTCATTTCACGTCAGCCGCACGTCGGGATTGAATGAAATCAGCCGAGTCACAGTCGATTCGCTGTGTCGCAGATTTGAGGAACACGCCGTACAGGCGGACAGACGGCCGGTGGCCGGCGCATCGCCAGGACACATGATTGACCTCTGGTCCAAGATTGGCTCTTTAGTGGAATCACCGTCCATCAGAAAGACAAAGGAAGAATGTGTACATAGAGTTTTACCAATGTTTGCATCCTGTATTTTTACCCGTATTTACGTGCATGTGTTCTGTAAATAGAGTTCACTTGGAACTATTTGTTTTTAACAGTCATTCACAAGAAAATCTCAATGTTTCTTATGGTGCCTTGTGTCGTATTCAATAATAATAATAATAATAATAATAATGACATCATTTTAAAATAAACTTGTTTTAACTCCCGGTTCTGAATTGAATGGTATTTTATAGTCTTTTACATTTTGTGTTTTGAATATACACCTATATGGAAATGTAAAATGAATGATATGGCATCATGTACTTTTTCCAATATTTTAGTGAGTTTGTTCTGTAAATAGTCAATTTGGAAGTAATTTATAACGACAGTTGATGAATTTCTTTCTGGATCTTCATAAAAAAACATTTCAAAATATAATTGACCAAACAGCCAATTTGTATTTGATTCTGTCTTTATTACATTTATTTTGTGGGGCCTCACAAACTAATAAAATCAGAGCTGTATTTCATAATAAAACCTAAAATTCTAATTTGTCTTTGTATTTCTTAAATGCAACATCGACACTTTGTCTACATAACATTTTATCGAAATATATGAATGAATACATCATCATGCATTTGTTCTGTATGAAGTTAGGTTGGAAATATTTGAATGCACTAGTCTTTAATTCATCAATGTGGTTTTAAATCTTGCTATAGAACATTTACATGGCACTGTGCCACAGTTCAGTGAATTTGAAACAAGAAAACTTGTATTATTAACTTTTTGACTAATTAGGACTTTAAACCTTGACAATAAATCAATAGAAAAAATTCTTTGGTGTCTAAAATTTAAAAAAAATGTCACGGCTACTTTGAATTGAATCATTTTGAGATGAACTCTCTTTCACCTCTGATTCCCGGATTGAATGTAGCCACATGTCCAAAGCTGGCAGCTGTCAATCAAACAGGCTGACAGCAGCGCTGTACAAGAGAGCTGCACTTTATTGGACACACAATCACAGCAAGTTATGTACAAAAGGAGGCAGGTGGAGCTGCCTGCCGTCTTCTCACAGGGAAAACACACACATTTCTCACAGAATATCATGGCATCCACACTGATAAATTAGTATCTCCAGTATCAGTAGGCTTTTAAATTTATATATCATTATATTATATAGATCTATTTTCTTTGTTATTCTTGTTCTTATATCACACTACTCTACAAATGGGAGAATCACTCGGTGGAGAGAGAGACGTTGGTCTCCGGTTGGGGTGCGTTCACAAGCTTTTCCACCTCCAAGACATTCAGCACTCTTTATCTTCATCATCATCATCATCATCATCATCATCATCATCATCACATAACATCACAGTAAGACTGAACATGCCTGCGTCACGGAAACCAGAAAAACATCTCTTCACTCTTGGTGTTTGTTTGTAAACCTCTAACATAAACAGCCTCCTCTCTCTCTTCCTCGACTCTTTTTGGAGAAAACATGTAGACAACATTTTTGCACCGTGCGATTGCTTGAAACTATACATGCATTGTTTTCGTATATAACTTTGTACCCATCGCCATAGTTTAGTCATAATAAAACATCTTTTTGGACATAACAATTTCGTCGCTAGGAATGACTCGGCCTATTTACAAGTCAATTTTTCGTGTTTCCGATGCCAAGATTTTTGAAACATCCACACATTCATGTAAAAACCTCATATACATACTAGAGAAAGATATAAAAACAAAAGGATACGATGAGATAGAACGCAATATATGTCACGGGATTCCCTTCCTGTCCATCCATCTTTGTTTCTTTTTTAAACAAACGCTCCGCTGCTACTTAAAGCCGCTCGGTGCAACAACTGGAGCAGAATGAGCCGTGTTAAGCCACGCCCACTTGTTGCGATGATGCAGAGCCAGTGGCCTCTGAACACGCAAACGCGACACAGAGGGAAACTAAAGCCGTTCAACTTCCATCACGCCAAAGCAGCGAGGCTCAATCACTTCAACCTGTGACCATCTCCACTTATCACTGATTCCAGCTGAACCACCAACACAAAGACAAAACGGGAGGTAAACACAGAAACTCAAAATAAAAATAATAATAATAATACCCTAATATTCAAATGATAGTAGCAAAATAAGCCCCAAAGCACAGGCACTGGTCCAGACTCTGACACCTCAGCGTTATCCCTTAAAGGTGCACGGGAGCTGGACAAGCGTATTCAGGGACAGGCTTTATCGTAAAATAAAAATTACAATAAAAAAAGCAAAGAAAAAAAGAACTTCAGTGTATATTACAGAGGCTATAATTGTTATCTATACAGATATTCTTTTAAACAAATATAAAAATGTTCTGCATATGAATAAATAATCTCAGTGTGAAATGTTATTATCTCTCTCCATGGGTTTAAAAAAGAAAAGATCTGTACAAAATGGTCACTAAGATATAAAACTGAGGAGATGATGACATTGTACAGTATATCATTGGATCTAGGGCCTATATATATATCACACTTTTCTTCACAATTATAATATCATACACAAACATCGCACTTAGATATATTTATATTATGTATCATTTCTTCTACGTTTGATTTCAAGTTTGCACGAGTTCCACTGATTGCCAGAGGTTTGTGTCCGCGACATGCTCCTCCGAGCCTCCGGCCATGTTGGAATCACAGCCCACTAACACTAGGATCATTCCAGAGGGCAGCGCCATGCAATTCTCAGAAGGGGGAGGGGGAGGGGGGGGGGGGGCGGCGGGGGGGGGGGGGGGGGGGGGGGGCGGCAGCCAAGCGTGAACGCTTCCCTCCCCGACACTCGCCACACGCCATTGCAGCAAATTCAACTCGGGGAAAAGTTATGGATTTGAGTGAGGAACGGCGTGAGTAAGTGAATTCCTTTCATTTGACTTCACTCAGGGGCGTGACTCCGCCCCTCCTGCCTACGTCTGGCGGTCTGGAGGCGCCCGGGGTGAGGCGTGATTCGCTGCACTTGCACTTTTCCGGTCTCACGCTGCGACTCTGACACACTCTGCACTTCGAGCACCGCGACAACGTGGCAAAACCGGGGAGGAACGCGTCCCCCCCCCGTCCCCCCCCTCCCCCCCACCCCCCCCCCCCCCTCCCGCCCTCCTCCCCTTTGCTGTC
>JAFBJT010109617.1:42025-55255 GCA_016785325.1 Chascanopsetta lugubris
TAAATATATATATAAGAAAATAACACTGGTCAGATCTGGGAGTAGCTGCAGGCTCCTGCAAATGCTGAGATGCTATTTGTCTTGTGTGTGTGCTGTGCTGTTGACAGTCTCTCTGCGTGTAGATGTCAACATGGATGTCCTCGATCACCCCGGATTCATGTACGATATTGCAGCCCTCAACATCTCGGCTCTGTAAGACATAGACTGTCCATAGAGACCCATTCACATTGTTTCAAATGGAAGTGATCAATACAACTGTCTGACATCTTAATAAGTGCAACTGCCCCATCACCCCTGAAAAATTGTCAAATTACATGCGATCCAGTGTGTGTGTGTGTGTGTGTGTGTGTGTGTGTGTGTGTGTGTGTGTGTGTGTGTGTGTGTGTGTGTGTGTGTGTGCACCCTTCATCCATTATCACATTTCACAAGGTGTTTGGATAACTAATTAGTCTGTTATGCTCCATGTCTCCCGGGGATGAACAAGAGAAGACAAAGGCAAAAGGATGAAATCAAAGAAGGAAAATATAACCACTGCAACACAGAGGAGAAGAAAGAGGGGAAATGCAAAATCAACAGAGGCTGGAAAAAATATGCCGGGGATTTGCCTAAGCCGGGAAACAAATGGTGTGACAGTGTTTCACAGTGCCATAGATTACAATGGAAGAAAAAGCATTTCCTCTGTTTTTAGCAATGAGGTTTTGGGAAAGGGGGGGGGACAAATATCCATGGTGTTGTTTCCTTTCTCTGTCTGTTGTTTTGACTTTATTTACTTTTCTGCTTCGAGCTCCAGTCGAGAGGAACCGGACGTTTCTCTGGGAAGTCTCTGCTCTGACTGAATTCAGCCAGAGAAATAGCTTCATATATGCAACAATCGCATTGCAAATGTCAGCCTGTACTTTGCACAGTAAACTTTCTGTGTGTCAACTGAGGGGCAACCGCCAGTGCAGATGGATGAAGCACAACAGGAATAGACTCCCATGTTAAAATGGTCAACTTCAGAGGTGAATTAAACAAGTTTAAAGCCTGGTACAAACTGCGGTTTTGGTCTTAACCTGTCATATATTTTCCTGTGATAACTGTGCGGGGTGTGAATTTCTTTCTAACTCACTCTAATTGCTCATAATTAAGGGCGTGCCCTCTTGACTGACAGCTGGGCCGACCTGTCACGTACCCTGGGTGACACGACTGCACCGTGAGCTCACCCACAGCTCCGTGTGTGTTCCGCCTCTTTTTCCGTTTTTGAATGAACCGGGAAGTTGGAGAAGTTAGGATTTGGCAAGATGGCGACATGGGACAACCCACAGTTTGCCCCATAAGCACTCTGCAGAAATGGGTGATATCACGGACGCTACTTCCATCTTTATATACAGTCTATGGAGTCGACAGAAGTCATCCTGCATGGGTTTGTTCAAGGCGAGGTCAAAATAAGTGCAATTGAATCATGTGTCTTATTCAAAAACTAAGAAATTGGGGAAGCTAAATTGGGGAAGAGGCAGAGGCAGGAGGGGCATGTTGCTGACAGTGGTTGTGTCGCGCTTGGGCTAGACTTGCTGCATGAGCAAGGCAGGATGGCGAGTTTAAGTCGGGTGCTGAGGGTAATGGATTAAGTCCTTCACACAGGTTGCAAGAGGCCACGCTCATCTCTCAGCCACGATTGAACGGATGTCGCTTTCCATTATCCAGCACCATCACCACTATCGAGATGTTTACATCACCTGATCTTCAAAGTTGAATTCACTCTCATGTTTAAAGGTGCAGTGTGTACGATTTCTGTCATTTTTGTCACTTCTAAAAATGTTACAAAACAATTACGTACACGCCGACATTTTCATCAATTCATAATGACCTAAATGTTTGTCTTTTTTTCCCATTACTCTTAAATGTGCCCATTGATGTATTGATGTGACATGAGCAGGGGGTCCTCTCTATGGAGGCAACCATGTATTTACAGTAGCAAAAGTGACTGTATTAAACATCTTTTGAATTCTAATGACAACTGAAGTCTACCATAGGTTCTCCTGCATGCTAAGAAAGGTGGGAGGAGGGTGAGGTGATGGATACAGAATGCACCTTCACCTCTAGATGTCACCACATCTTACACACTGCAGATTTAATGTTGACTGAAATAATCAACTTGCTTGATCATGGTTTGTGTCGTTATCACAGGGTCATTACTTCTCCAGCTCTGAATTGCAACGTCCAAATTAAGCATTGTTACACATATTGTATTCACAGAAATACAAACATCATTCCAGGAACCACACTCCTGGTTGGCTGCTGCAGAAGCTGATGTGAAGGACCAATATCGAGCGGAACTGCAGTGCATCCATTCACGGGAACACACACCTGAATAATGCATCGGTGTCTTACAGGGCTGACGAAGTCTCCTGCAGCGTATCCAAAGGTCTAATGCTGCTTTTACGTCTCCCGGTTTGACTGTGACTTATGAGACAGTGGAGACAGAAGAAGGAGGCGAGCCACAGGTCCGCAGCTCCTCGTCCAATCAGAACTGACACGGTGCCGCATGGGGGCGGGGAGGAAATCCTGCTTGTCAGCTACACCTGTATTTGGTTTGCTCTGCTCAACATTGCAGATCTATTTCCTATTAATCTACACCATTTATCAGACTATTACAATCAGACAGCTCTCGCATGGTCAGCAACACACGTGACGGCACAACAGCAGAGCTCGTCCTCCTCCGTCATTTATCAACTGCTTAAGGATGTTTCTGAATTGTTTGAAAGAGCTGGGGGAACATGCATATGATGCGTATTTACCTCTACTTGTATATGCATGAGAAATAGGATTATGTATAAACAGCATGTTGCCTCTGATATTGAGTATGAAACTATAGGAATCAGAGCAGAAAGAGGAAATAAATCAAAGAGGGGAAGACGTTGAATTTCAAACTGATCAAATTGGTCGAGAGGAATGGTAGAAAAACATTTTTTACAATTACTAAACATAGCAGGAGGGAAGCGACTAATTATCTGTCCACATGTAATCGAACACATATTGTGTGAAATCCTTTGATAAACACTCACTTTGTTTTTGCATTAATGTCTGTGACTGTCACTGACTTGTCACCCACGACATATTTTTTTCCAGAATTGGTTGAGAGGAGGTTTAACGGTGCAGTGTGTAAGATGATGGTCATTTTTGTCACTTCTATTGAGAGAAAAAATATTTTCATAATCACCGAAATGTGTTTTGGCTCACATTACCCTTAAATGACCACATTGATGTAGATTTACATAAAGAAGGGGCCGCCATGTTTTTTTTATTTGTTTTTTTCAGAAGGGTTAGGGTGAGGTGATGGACACAACATGCAACTTCACCACTATAGTTCATCAAAATGTATAAACTGCAACGTTAAGCAAAAGTGGATACAGCCTCACAGCGTTTGTGAGAAAATTAGAATTGGACTGTTTCCACTGATTTTTCCTTTACACAGAATGTGCAACGTTGCACATGGTTTCTCAGCCAAAACAAGGTTTCACAGGGACAGAGCTGCTGCATTGTTTCCTTTGAAAAATAACCCTTTATATTATCTATAATTATAAAAGGGTCCTTCACTACTGTATGCCCCAAATCACTGTACATGAGGAGAGGTTAATCTGACAAGCTCTATCCGCTCCCTCCCATTCCTCCTCCTACCTGCGGACTATGCGCACACGCGTCATCCCATTCCTCAGGAGTTGTAATTGGAAAATTGTGACTGACATGATTTGCATTTGAGTTGTCACGGAATTCCACACGATGAATCCCCTGCAGTGAGAAATGCAGAGCATCCACTTCCCACGGTCCCTTTGTTTGCTCAACTTTATCAATTTATAACAGGAAAATCACATTAAATTACTATTAAACTGTGAAAATGATCCATGCATCGGTATCATATGTCTGCTCACTTTTTTTACCTTGTGGTGCTACTTATTAATAATTTCCTAAAAAACACCAATTATATTGTTTACATTGTTCCCATGTCCATATATGGCAATTACAAAAGTTTAGATCGTTATCGTTTGGTACATTCCATCTAATTAAATCAGATTTTAGACACAGAGCTTGGACAAAGTTTGTGTGTGTCTGTGTATGTGTGTGTGTGTGTGGAGCAACATTTCCTCTCGTGCTGCTGGTGACGTGTATGGGGGTGGTGGGGGGGGGGCATGGAATAGTCAATAGCAATACACACAATAACTAATACGCAGGATGACGGGTATACCATCTAGTTGATTATTTCTATAATCTGGGGTTACCTGGCCTAATAATTCTGCCTCACAGGTGAGCACGTGTCATAAATATCCACATCATTTCACTTTATTTATTTATTTATTTATCTATTTTCTGGTTGCAAGATGATGAAAAACAAACTATCACTCTTCCCCCTGTTTTTACCAGTCTGTCGTTAAAGATGGCGTTGATAAGTGGCAGTCTCTACATTAACAGCCTGGATTCAGAGGAACCATAAATCCACTTTGTGTGTGTGTGGGGGTGTGTGTGTGTGTGTATGTGTGGAGGTGTGTTTGCGTGTGCTTGCATTTGTCTGGGGGGGTATATGAAGAAAGAGAAAATCTATCGTACATGACGTAGATGTGTGCTGTATGTCGAGGCTGTTGAATAAGAGGAATAATCATGACCACTACAAAGAAGTAAAACCATGCAGCTTTGAGGCCATATTTCTTTAACACACACACACACACACACACACACACACACACACACACACACACACACACACACACACACACACACACACACACACACAGCATCAAACACTCTGCCTCCTTGTGCACAAACACCATATATCCTTCGTATGGATGTTGCACAACAGCCATCCATGCACGTGGAGCTCAGGAACATGCATGTGTGTTGCATGTTGCCGTGCAAAAGTCATTTTCCAAAGTATGTGCAGTACAAGTGATTGATGGCCAAGGCCTTCACCAGAGAAGAATTACCGCCGTGGCGAGCTCTCTCGGGGGGTGATGTCGAACGTCAGCCACTCTCACCCTGACCTGCAGACACGGGCTCTTTACAAGCTTGACTCATTGACGAACACTGTTGTACAATGTGCTCATTCACACATAGTATACACCACGAGACATGAAGACCCGTGCACCTGCATACCAAACAGTACTGACTTACGACTGTATATAAATATATCTACATATCTATATATACATACATGTCTGCTACATGACCCTTACTAACCTAACAATGATAAAACAGGATGTTATCACTGCTTTAAAGCTAAACACATGCACATGTATCTCTTTTTATGTGTCTGCAGCTGGTATCATAGAGTGGAGTTATGATAGAGAAATAATGCGTTTGATCCACAGGATAATAAAAAAAAAAAACTAAGAACCTTTAGTTACTAAAATACTGCAGTAATTGTAAAGGAAGCTGCAGTGTACGGGGCCTATATCTCTTTTATTCTTTAATAACCATGAGATTTTGTATTTAGCTTTTATCCACCGTGGCATCGGGGTGGATCAAGAGGCTGGGAATTGAACCTATGACCTCATGCATTCAGTGTGTATGCTCTACCAATACGCTTGTTGTTAGAGAATTGACCAACCAGCTATTCTAAAACAGATCCAGTTGAAATAAAAATAAAATATAAATAAAGACATGATGAGATTCTGGATCTGTTTGAAGCAGACAAGGCCTGGGTCCACCACCGATGCCTCAATCCAGGATGACTTTAACACCTCAAGATTGACAATCATTTTCTATGTCATGTCAAGTTATAAGCCTTTTTTTTCATTGTAAATTAAAGTCTCTCCTGATTGAAAGCTTTTCCTCTGTCTACAACAAATGGACCTGGTGATTAGATCTTATGACAAAAGAAAAAGTGTGAGTGGAGTGATTTCATGTTATGAATCTAAAAGGCTCAATTTTTCAAAGAATAAAAAAGAAAGATCCCATTATCAAATGATTGAAATCTTTTCATGGGATGAAAGAAAACTAAAAGATCTAAAAAGTGCATGAGGGAAATGTGAACGTAAAAAAGTCCATCGTGTCTGTTCCTGGCAGACGAGCCGGAGCTGAGGCCGCCTGCACACACGCAGGGATATGGTGCTTTTGTGTGGTGTAAATGATCAAGTGACCAATGAAATCACTGTAGAGGCACATACACCTAAGAGACCTGTGTGATTCTGACAAGTGACAGGGTTAACGCCCTTCTAGCCTGCTGCTATTTACCATAGTGAAAAGTGTGTGTATGGGGAGGGAGTTGTGTGTGTGTGTGTGCGTGGTGTTCGTTTTATCTCTATACCAATAAACCTTCATTTTGTGGACACTGAATCAGCTTGTTCAGATGGGTTTTATACCAGCCTTGATCCCTTTGTAAGCACAGTGAACACACACACACACACACACACGTCCACACACACTCACGCACACACTTGCATTGCCATGACTTCAGATGGGAGCTGAATGTGAAATGTCAGTGTCATTGCAAGTGTGTGGGCATGTTGATGATGTGTTTTACTTGTAGTGAACATTAAAGGTGCTGTGTGTAAGATTTAGGTCATTTTTTTGTGACTTCTAAAAAAAATTATATTCTGACATTTTTACAAATTTCTGATCACCTAAATTATTATTTTTCTCCCATTACCCTTAAATGACCCCATTAATGTATATATACATGAGGCGGGGTCCTCTGTATGGGGGCTTCCATGTTTTTGCAGTAGCCCAGCTCAGACTCTAGCTGCCAACAAATCTTATACACTGCACCTTTAAACTGAATGATCAGGAAAATCTCAAGATAAAGAGAAGATGCCAATATACACTATGTGGTCCATGTTCAGTTACACCACAGCTATCAGTGATTGACAGCCCAAAGACACTAAGACACTTTAAAGCCTGAATTACGGATGTAACCCAACAAATGAAGGAACTATAGGGAAAACCAACGGACCGTTCCAATACACTTCTCCCAATTACTCACCAATAAATAAAGTGTCAGCTGCAACATGCAACATGCAACTTCAGCACTAGATGTCACTAAATCCACCTCAGTGCATCTTGAAATGTGATGATATATGAGCTGTTAAGAGGACAAGTCTCCATAACTTGACACTGTAAACACACACACACACGCACACGCACACGCACACGCACACGCACACACACACACACACAAGCTGATACTGTGACTCTAAAAACTCACAGCCTCGAGGCCTGACTGTGGTGTTAATGCCACTCCCAGCACCACGCACTGGTGCTCCTTATTTAGGTCCTGTCGAGCCCGCGGGCTGAAAATCTGTCTCCTCCTCCTCCTCCTCCTCCTCTCTCTCTCTCACTCCTCCTCCTCCCCCTCCTCCTCTTTCACTCTCCTCTGCCAGACTGCCAGGCCTCCAGTCCCACCATCGCTCCATCACCAAGAGGGAGGCATGTGGCGAGAGACGCCTTCACACACCCCAGTAGCTTTTCTCCCTCTGCTGAAATGTACTCAGCGCTTCCCGGTTGGCAGTTACAAGGTGAGATGTGACAGAAAAGTGAAAAAAGGCGGCGTTTTACAAGTGAGGAGTGTTGCACTCGGAGAGACAGTGAGTGAGCTGCCGAGGGTTCAGCGTTCTCGCTTGAGGTCAAGTCGGCTGCTGCTTTAGTCATAGGAGGGACGACTGCTCTCACACCACCACAGGCTGTGTTTAACCCTGGCCACACGGGGGTCGCGGGGGTGTCTGGGGAAATGTTTCGCAACCATTATTTTTTTCTACACACACACAAACACACACATACACACACACACACACAGTGGTCAAATGGCCGCACAAGTTGTCATTTGGCCACATTCATTAAATGAAATTAATGAAGGCGAACTCTGCTGCGGCAGCAGACGTGAGTAAATTAGGAAAAGGGGAAATTAAAAATGGAGATGGGGAAAGATTTTTTGGGCCATGTGGTAAATGCAGCTGCACCCTTTTGAAAAGTGTCTGTCCAGCTGATGTATATGAAGTGCTCCTTCATCCCTCGCGCTGAGAGCCAGATGTTGTAAACACTCTCGTTCATAAACTATGTTGTTGTAAAAATCATTTCCTGTCAACATGAAAAAAAGCGATAAGCCGGATATTGTGAAATTATGGCGCTCTGAAACTCTCCCCCATGTAAACAAAGCTAAGTACACTCACCAGCCCCTAACAGTTGGGTAACAATAAAATGGAACTCCAGGCTGCCGCATGCTATACTACTGTGGCTGGACATGTTCCAATGACATTTTGCTCTGATAGTTGGATTTAGTCGAGCACCAATCCTCTAACAGCGTATTTAAAAACATAGCAACTTAAATGTGCATTCAGTTGATTGCATACACTCAAAATGTTACACACTAGTCCTTTAAAAGAAATGTATGGGATTACTTTCCCAGCGAATAGTTGCCGAACTTCGCCTTGAAGTGTATTTGCAGTTCACTCAGAAACACTTCAACGTGAATTGACCATTTCATGCACAAATGGGGATCATAGTGATGCTGGGTGGACGGCTTCACGCTGAGATGTGCCTGGATTAGCCACGTGCATGCTAAACTAAAACAGCCAACACATGCAAAACCCCCTGTGGGCTTAAGCAGGCAAGACATGAATATCAATTCACCATGAACCATGTCTGCATGGATTCTGAGCTGGAAGGTGGAAGGGGGGCGGGGAGGGGGAGGGGTGCTGATCACAGCTGGCACGTATTGTCCTGCATGAACTAATGCAAGGCTCCTTTTCATAAATACATGTATGTAAAGGATTAAAGATGCAGTCGGCAGGATTCTGCAGGACAAATCTATGGTAGTATTCGCAATAATGTATCTTGAGCTTTACTAACAAATTTTCAATTAGATGTTTTTTAACATACTTGCATTACAGATCTCCAGAGGCTGCAGCAAGAAATGGGAATTATTGTCGCGAGCTTTTGCAAAATAATGATATAAATGATCATTATAAAGGTATTTTGAACAACTTGACTCAGCAAAACTGACTTAACATTAAAGTTTAGTTTTTTTTTGTACTTCATTCTGTGGATGTGATGTGATGCTCAAAAAATAGCACAGAGGGTACATAATGCGCTTCATTAATATTCATCTCTGAATATCAACAAGCTTAATGTTTTATTTTAAATAAAACAAAACTTCCATCACTTTCTCTTTCAGCGTCTCAGGTGTAACTCAGGATCTTGACTTTCATAAAAAACTGCAGGAACAGACAGACAATTAAATGAGTTTCCAACGGAGGGTGTGTGACTCAGAGAAAGTGTAGTAGAAACACACACACACACACACACACACACACACACACACACACACACTTACACACAGACGTCAGCAAGCGTGCATCATATTCTTAGATAAGCATGTGTGAAGCTGCACGAATTTACGAGCCGCCGCTCTCAAATATAACAACAATTGCATCAGCCATTCACTGACGGCAGCAGCCGATTTAATGGGTAAATAAACAAATCCAAAGGAAAAGTGGCGGCTTTGAAAATAGAGAAATCAAAGGTGATCATTTGAATATGAAGTGAGGCAAAACATCCATTTTTGATGACGAGCCCAGATTAGAGCTGAAATCCTTCCGGGCGCAAAAAAACAAACCTATAGCTCCACACATATACATGAAAGGCTGATGAAACTCTGCAAATGCACTGTGCTGGAGACAAAATGGAGAACGGGCCGGAGAGATAAGATATTAAAAAAAAGAGGTGGGGGAGGAAATGAGAGGAGCAAGGGAGGAATTGGGAGGGAGAGGAGCGAGAGAGAGAGATGGAGAGAAAATTACATTTGACACAAGCTGGAGATGAGACCGAAGGGAGACCTGAATTATCAAATGTGCATCTTTGTGTGTGTGTGTGTGTGTGAAAATAATGCCAGTGTGTGTTTTGTGTGTGCATGTGTGCTTGTGTGTGTGTGTGCGTGTGTGTGCGTGTGTGTGTGTGTGTGTGGAGAAGGTGGTTTGTTGTTTTTGCAATGCAAATCCACACCCATGTCATGACAGACTGGAGAGAGCTGCCTCTTCTCAGTGTTTCCAGACTCAGGTGCAGATAAAGCCTCGAGTCTCACTTTTAGAGAACACCTCCTTTGAAAGTGGAGAACGTCTGGTCACACAGGCGGAATGCAAAGGAGATCCATGTTCCTCTCTCTGTCGCCCTCTCCCTTTCCCTCTCTCTCTCTCTCTCTCACTCTCTCTCTCTCTCTCTTTCTCAACATACAAACGGAGCCAAGAGGTCCAAACGGGAGAGAAGGGGCAGGGAGAACAGGACAACACTGATCCATAATGGATTTTTTTCTTCTCCATTGATTCGCCTTGTGTGGTCGAATGCAATGGAGGAATGAGAGATGTGGCGTGGAGGGGAGGGGGGTGGGGGTTGAGGGAGCAGGGTTATCGACAGGGAGGAACAGAGTGACCGCCAGAGTCCCTGAAAAGTAACAGTAACAAAAGGCCTTTGTGAGTATTTGTGAGGTCACAGCTCATGGTGGAAGTTGAGTGGAGCCAATGTGAAACTGCGGCTAATTGATTTCAGGGAGATCCATCAAATGCAAATGGAAACATTCCAAGATAAATAAAAATGCATCTCTGAGCTGTCCTGCTCTCTTGAAAGCAAATGTGCCAATTTCTTATTCCATTTCCACCACCAGAAATCGAAAACATTTCACCAGAACCTTTCACACTGGAAGTTTTTCTTTGCATTTTAAAGTTTTCTCAACATAAAAACTGGAATTTAATGGAAAGAACGGCCATTGGAACAACCACACCAAGAGTTAAAGATGCTCAGGAACATCTCAGCATTTATATGAAGGCAGGGGGGAAATGCCCATTTACTTGTTTTTGTGTGAACTGGGTGTTGGAAATGTAGACATGGATCCAAAAGGGAGGAAAATGAAATTCCAAATTGATTTCTCCAAATATGCAAAACTATTTATGTATTGCATTAATGGTGAAAAAACAGTTTGCTGGCAAACTCCAACTACTGCAGAGATACCGCCTGTTCTGACTCTAATTCATTTGACAACCTATAATGGCATTCAGAGGAACGCATACCGTACCATATATACCACATTTAAATTCACAAGATCTGGACGTTTACGTGGATCTTCCCCAAATTACACATTCAGAAGTATATCAGCCCAATAAATATGTCTACATATATATGTATGTCATCTTTCCCACCAAGATCCATTAATAATATGAAATGTCAACACAATTATTTTGTTCATTAAAAAACGATCCTGGAATATTATGCACTGATCTTATGACTTATTACTTAGTACAACCTGCCAAGAGTCAGAATATTACATTTAACAGCAAAGTAAAGCAATTTTTAACTCATAAAGACCTCATGTGGAGGCTCCATCGTCCAAACAAGCCAACGGCCCTCAGCCGCCCATTCACATAATAGTTCCCAATCTTTCAAAATAAAAGCCTCAGAGACACGTACTGCTCTGCTTTAATTTCATGTGATATAAGAAAACATTTTTATTTGATCTTTATTCAATGTTGTGTGCGCTATGTCGCCATCTCTTGGCCCAGCATGTTCTTCACAGCATGATGGACCTTTTGAAAGAATGAAAGCCCCTGTTTTAATAAACACCAGACAAGGGCTCAGTTTGAAAAGTTCCCACAAGGCAGCACTTTCCCAGGCTGTAAAGTTTGGCACTTGTGCAGGAGGAGGAGGAGGAGGAGGAGGAGGAGGAGGAGGAGGAGGAGGAGGAGGAGGCTGCTGATTCAGATGTTATTCTATTTTGATACTATCCTTAAACACCCGAGTGGGCTCCATTTAATTTCGCTGGAACCTCTGAAGAGCAAAAAGAGCCCAGAAACCCGCTGTGTAAACACGGATGCTGTCACAGTGTCCACAGAGGAAGTCTCTTATTAGTCACCAAAGGCTCTGCCCCAAACTGCCACGACTCGCATCAGTGATTACAGTCTCTATTATGGTCTCTCCTCTTTTTACTGTTTCCAGTCCAGCGCCCTCCATCAATTACCCCGGAGTCCAAATCAGTCTTTAAGGACCAGTTTGGGGTAAAATAAACAAGTCGGGGTTTGATGTTAATGGTTTTTCAGCAATTTTGGTTATTGCTCATAATCGTGTCGCAGCTCCGACAGTTATTACAGAGATCTGGAGGAAATGCTGAAATCAACAGAATCTGATTATGGGATATATGGATGAGTGACTCTGCAAACAGATATGATCCAGTTAAGCCAAATGACCGCTCTCTTTATGTTGTGATAAACCCAACAAGTGACACCACTGATAACACCAGTATAGCCCCGCATTGCACAGCACCAGTCATTAGAATGAACAGATATGTATCAATTAACTGAGCACTCACTGCAGATATAGACATGTATTGCATTGGTAAATATTTCCAATTGATTATGAATGACTATTGTGAAAAATTGGAATCATCCCGTCTATGTTTCTCAATCTTACCATTGTAATTATAAAATGGAAATTGGTAATAGGTCATTTTAATTGAGGCGGTGATGTATTTTATTTTTATTTATTCTAATAATAACGGGCAAAATAAATAGAGTTTGTGTTTTAATGATATGTAAGGGCCTCCATATGTTCCTCTATGCTTGGAAATGGGGATTGATGCTGTGACATGTACCTTCACACCTTTATGTGGCTAAATCATACATAACATACCTTTAAAAACTCAAACTGCTGTGGACAAGTGTCAAACAAAACCTTGCACATCATAAAAAAAACAAAAAACAACAACACACATATAAGACACTGAGGTGGACTTTACCGTGTGCGCAGGTTCCCTGGGCTGGACGGTCCGTCATATACAGACAGGATGTCGAAGTCCTCCTCCAGAGCGAAGCCTTGAAACACCAGCTGTATCCGGTTGTGCTCCGGCGCCACGATCACCCACGTGCAGTTGGCATAGTTGGGGTAACCGTACGGGTAGCCAGGGCTCTCTATCGTCCCATTGGGACTGTGTAGTGTGTAACTGCAGTTTTGAGCTGTGCAGGGAAGACGAGACAAAAACAGAGATCGGTGGTTATTCATCAAAAGGGGCGTGAGATGAGTAAGAATAGACTGCTCTGTGTAGAAATTGTGAGTTGAGTTTCTTGAATAGAAATGATTAAATACACACACACACACACACACACACACACACACACACACACACACAGTCAAGCAGTTTGCACCAAGTGCTGCAACATCCATTATCACCTGCAGCGTGCGGCACAAGCCATTAATACAGTGTTGCTAAATGGCTCCCATCTTTCC
>JAFBJT010109619.1:0-14215 GCA_016785325.1 Chascanopsetta lugubris
TTTAGATAAATAGATAGATGGACAGATAGATGGATGGATAGATAGATACTTGTGGGACTCAGTTTACGTTTCTCTGTAGTAATTGTCTTGTGTTATGTGTCCATCTAGTGGTCAAAAGCAGTAGTGCATTGAAAGCGCCATAACATGTCACAGGCTTGTTTCCACACTAGTCCAGTAAATATTAATGGAACAGCTTTGGAGAGATTCATAAAATAAAGCAACAAAATGCTACAACTCTTTACATTTAATATCTATTCAAATAAGAAATCAATAATAGTTTACACAAAATAGTCATCATACATAATTCTCAGACTTCCTCGGTCATTTCTAAATCAGATCTAAATCCCACGTGGGTTCTAATATTGTTTTTACGCACAGTATTCTATGCAAATGAGACCTAGATCCATTCCCACACATCACTTCCATTACATGCTGCTCCTGCTCTGCTGGGGTCGATTCTCCTCCTTCGTCAAGGCTGTTGCTCCCCAGCTGTTGGTTGTACTGTCCTTTATTGCACACTAGGGGGCAGTGTTTGCTCAGGGAATCACATTCCCTTGGGTCACGGGGTCGATGAAAATAGTTGTAAATGATACTAAATCACAATCAACAAGCTCCTTATTTATAAGATAGCTTTATATATATATATATAAATTAAGCTGATAGGGGCTCAAAAGCACCTTGTTAAACACGATTTTACACACATGTGATATCGATCATATAGGTTCAGGATTTGTCATGTGTTGCCTCAGTGAGAGGAAACCAGTTGAAGCAGGTTATGGGTTCTCTACCCGGAGCAGATTGCATTGTTGCTGGTGCACCTCCATCATTAGTGTCTTTTTATGAGGATCCTCTGTTTGTGTTGTTCCCTCATTAAGGATGTCTCGCTCACAGGGCCAGGAAACCTCTTTTTCATTCATTCACTTATTCATGTATTTATTTAATACCTACCTCGTCCACGGGGCCCAGAGCACTGGAAGGATTC
Source organism: Chascanopsetta lugubris (assembly GCA_016785325.1). NCBI lineage: Eukaryota > Metazoa > Chordata > Actinopteri > Pleuronectiformes > Bothidae > Chascanopsetta > Chascanopsetta lugubris. The sequence goes on from JAFBJT010109619.1 coordinate 983, forward strand.
CGCTGGCTTTTGTTGTCGTCCTCCTGAGATTAGATGCGGAGGCCGAGCCCTGGCAGGGAATCAAAGCGGCTCTGGAGGGAATCGCAGGTATCTGTTTTCACTTAGAGCTACAAAAGCTATCTCGGTGTGTAAGTGGCTCGTCGCCCCGGTGACTCGAGTCCTCGGAAAACGGCGCTTTTCCGACTTTGTGAGGCTTACTGGGAATTTAGCTCAGCCTGCCTTAACTCCACGTGACAAGGTGATGACATCATCGTCGTCGTCATCATCGCGGCCTCAGCTGTTTCCAGATCGGCAGAAAACGCGCACCTCGGTGAGAGATGGACTTAGAGGCATTTGCTCTGTTGATCTGTGGCGGAAGTGGAAGTGAACTCCTGAGTCATGTTGTGGAAATGGAACCCGCGATGCAAAGTGAAGCCACGTGGAGAAGACAAGGAGCTGGCAACGTGTCATCTCCTCTGGAACCCACAGGAACCCTTCAGTGGGTTCTGCTCAGCCTTTCATTTGATATACTGGATATATATTTACTATATAACTCTATATATAATCACCTCTCTCTGTCCAGTTATATATATATTTATATTTGCATAAATAGATAGATAGATATAGAACATTATATGTAGAGCTAAAGTATAAAGTTTCTTATAAATGTATGTACACAAATATCGCCACTAGGTGTCACCATACCACATCAATAATAATCAACCAATCAAATCAGCTGAACAGCTAGTTTTTATTAATACTTATGTCTGGACAGTGTTAGTACACATAGTAGCATGTCGTACAGTATTGGTATGATTAGTAACCATAGCACCAGAATCAATCATTCATATCTTTACAGGCAACACACACACACACACACGCACACACACACACTGCAGGTACATATGATTCTTCTTATACATATATCTTTGGATAAAGCATGGCAACCACTATCTCTCTACTCAGTACAATGCCCATTCAATACTTAGCACACTGTTTACAATTCAAGTATGGATATTAAAAATACACATATATCATAAGTTACAAATCTTAATGGTTATTTAAAAAACAAACAAAAACAAAAAAAAAACGGATTATATTTCTACAAAAATTCATGGCACATAGTGCATCAAGTATTCTTTAAATTTCTGATACAGACCTCATAGAACAATTGACCATCACAGACGTGAATGACAGTCAAAGGTTTTCTAGCTGCTCATTGACTTATTTATCTTTATCTATTTTTTTTTTTTATTTCAGCCATTTTTCAAATTAAAACAAGCTGCAATGCAAAATCTGTATCAATGTTCGGACTTTGGTTAAAGCTGGTTAGGAAGAAGTTATATATATATATACGTATATATATATATATTGTGACGTATCAGGCAGCTTTAAAAAATGTTTTTTTATTTTTTACTTTCAGCTCCGTTAAGAGTTAGAGCAGTGATTCTCAACTTGTGGCTCACTGCCCTCTTTTGGGCCATGGACCCGTTTTCTGTGTTAAAGTTTTTTAAAAGCTTTTATTTTGTAGGGGATTTTCTATGCATTGAAGCTGCGTCTGGTCACGCTCCTTAACACTAGGTGGCAATAATGTCCTGTAATGCTACTAATGCTAAAGTTTTTTTTCATATGCTAACTGACCAAGGACATGTGCAACACTGGAATTTTCCTCGATTTGGGTCGCGGCCCACCACAAAGTGATGACAGTGGAGCCAGACCAGTTGAGAACCACTGAGTTAAAGGACCATGACATGCGTTCACAAGCAGATGCTACATAGAGAGAATAAAGTGGAGCTCTGCCATCGCACGTCCTCAGCCAGTGTTAACTTCCTTCTCGAGATCAGAGGTAATTCCAGTAGTTCAAAAGCACCATTCAAATATAAAATCCTCATTTAAGGTTAGTGGTTTATACGCTACAACTAACAGCTGTCTCTGAGCCAAGCGCACAATGGCTTCTCTGTCGGTAGTAGTCGTCGTGGTTTTAAAACAACAAATCTACACATCATAATACGAAAATCAATGCAGAATAAATATGGACAAACATAAATACAGTATATTACAACACAAACCTCAGCAGACTGTGGATGTGTGTGTGAAAGAGGTAGGGGGTTGCAGGGACAAACGGTGTCTAGGCCCAGTGGAGAGTATAAGGATGATGTAACAGATGTGTACGCATAATGGAAAGCCAACAAATGCTCTTTCAAAATAAAAGTAATCAAGTTATTGTTTGAAATCACAGAGAAAACGTAATTAGTTACTCATTTCAAAAGTAATCAGAAAACCCATTTCCCCAATTAATTAAATGCAATGGTTTAACCTCTAAGTCCATAATACTGTTGTGTAGTGGTAGTGATGAGATTTACTTGCAAGACCTTCACTTGTCTGAGGTTGGGGGGCGGGGCAGGGGGCGGGGCTAAATGAATAAAAGCATCAATCATTATGTGCCACATATTGCTACTTTCACATTACCAGGCTGAAGTGACTTATATCTATTATTTTTCCATTAACATGGTCAGGTGACCACTTCAGTGGGTGGGACTTAATTCGATGTAATTGTTATACATGGTCATGTGACATGAGTCAGTACTGTAATCTTGCCATCTGCCACTGAATCAGCAACGAAAAATGGAGAAATGTTAAAAGTAATTGATTGCTAACTACGATTCAAAGTAACGACGTTATGGTGACGGAACTCCCGACATTGCCACCGGGTGGCAGCATACAGGCTAAAAACGACGGAAATTTGCTACAAGTACATAATACCTGTTTGACCTCTGACACATGGAGGCAGGTCAGTAGTTTGTTGCTACATTAGTCCTGAGCCACACGGGAATAGTTAAAAAGCTAGCGTCACTCCGGCTATGTTATGCTAGGACCATAAGTACACATAACAATATAGCATGCAACCATAGTCATGCTATAGAGTATCATAGCTAGCCATGAAACACTTACATATTAATGCCAAAACTATTGAACTATTCCTTTAAGGCCAGGACGGTATGTGGTGCAGCCATGGATGTATCAGTAGAACAGGCTCGCGTAGCGGTCGCTTGACCACATTCAAGTCTATGGACTCGCCTAGCGCGTAACAAGCTCCGGACTTTACGGGTCATCCGGTCCATGGAGCATGCTCTGTAGCGCCGCTCCCATAATGCACTGGGGCTACGAGAACGAGTGGTAGCCATCGAAGGCCGGAGAATTGCTGCAAGTCTAAAGGGGAGGTGCTGTAGCATGTTCTACTGATACATCCATGGCTGTCAACGATCAGGCTCCTGTATCCTCACGAGTAAAGTATCTGTTTGGCTGCTGTGAAATGAGTTCTATGTACTTCATGATGACATTCCCAAGATTAGTTTGAGAATAGAGAGAATTTCCTCCTTGGAGAGACAGGAGACGTCTGTTAGGTTTCAGTCTACCGTGTGTGTGAGTGCGCGTTTGCGTTCCCAGTATTTTAAAGTACTATTATCCCTTTGTGTGTACGCAGAGTTTGCAGTTTGGAAGCAGTATGCCGTCTGAAGCTACCGTGTCGTCTGGTTTAGCTGCCATTCAGGATCTGGGGATGTTACTACCGGACCTCCACCCCACATGAATCCCCCTTGTACCTGGGCGACTGTCTTCAGCGAGAAGGATTTATGGGGTTTGGTCTCTTCAGTGGACTTCGAGGAGTAGGCCGTTGTGAGCCTGGGGAATGCACTTCCCACAGAAACCACCACAGCGGCCGTAGATTCTTGCCCCGTCCTACGGGCACAAAGAAAGCCGAGAGAGAGGGGGAGGGGCAAAGGGCAGAATGAGCGCTTCATAAATGTCACTGGGGGATTCCTCGTCAATGAATCAGAGCAGCGATGGCATTTCCAGCTGACATTTCCACAGCTGCTAATTATCCTGAATCTACGACTCAAGAGTCACAAATTATCTGGCGCACAACATGAACATCAGTTTGTGACTGGAGCGTCTTACCTCAGATCTGTGGACTTTGACGGAGACGTAGTTGCCCTGAGACGTCCACTTAGTGGCCTCAGATACTTTGAGGCCGGTACCGATCAGGTTGATGCTGAACTGACCCTGTGGACGTAGAGGGACTGAGCTAAGGATGTGATGTCACGTAGGCTTCTGTAAAGTCTTCTTTTGTGAGATGTTGTGTTTTATGAAATGTCATGTTTTATGAAAAGTGCATCCTAGAAAATATTGTGATGACAAAAGATGCCTGTTTTCTGAGATGTTCTTCTTGGATACACTGTAGTGTTTTCTCAGACGCAGTAGTGTTTTGCTAAATCTTGTGATGTATGAAATGATGTAATGTTTAAAGTGTTTGATCCTGAGTGTCAAACACTTTAAACTACACAACATTCAGGAACAAAGACTTTAGACAACACAACATTTCATAAATCACAACATTTGACAAAACACTAACCTTTGACAAAACCTAAACCTTTGGCTCACCTAAAATACAAATGACCTCCTATAATTCCGCCAGAGAACCAGGGTTGTATATATCAGCAAAGCTCATGTAAAAATCCCTTTTTACTTTTCAAACACTTGAAAGGCACGTTACAATTTACCGTGGGGTCGCGACCTCCAGTGCTCCACTCACCTGCGGACACTTGGCTGCACTGTAACAATCTCCTGCTGTAGCGAAGGGCACAGGTCGTCCCAGAGGAGTCTGGGAAAACTGGAGGTCTGTGACTGATAAAGAGAGTTCACCTTTATCATAAATGATTAAACATACAGCTGAATTTAAAGTTGCATTTAAAGGGGCGGGGCCAGTTTCTTTTACTGGTACTTCGTTCTGCCCTCCCACGGCTGTGCCTGCATAATATGACGATTAGGCTCATGAGATGCACATGGTAACACAACAGAAGTGCCTCCTCATAATGATCCCTTCATCTTGAACTCATTATTCCCCCCCAGCTCTGCTCGAGCCGCCTGAAGGACAAATGAGCAGCACCATGCAGACGGAGGGAGGGAGGGAACATGTGGAGTCCGGCTCCAAAAGCAGAGGAAGAGGAAGAGGCTTTATAAATATACACACACACACACACACACACACACACACACATATACTTTATATATATATATATATATACATATATATAAATAAATACACACACATATATATATACAGTCTATATACAGACATACTATCTATATCTATCTATCTCTCTCTCTCTATAGAGAGAGAGGGAGAGAGGAAGAGAGAGAGAGAGAGTTATGTTACTATCATTATTAATATTATTATTATCATTACTAGTAGTAGTATTAGTAGTGGTACTCTCTCCCTGTGGTTTCTTCTAATGCAACGCCACAATTTCCCCTATGGGGATGGATAAAGTTCTCTTCTATTTCTCTTGTATTCTATTGTATTTGATTCTCTTCTCTTCTGTTTCATTGTATTCTCTTCTATTCTGTCCACATTCCACATCAAAGCCATACAAGGACTCAACAGTGAAGGTGAAGCGGAGGAAGCACGTGCGTCCTTCAACCTTTCATATCTGGACACACGACATCATCACACACACTGTATGAACACATGAGTGTGTGTGTCTATGTGAGAGAGAGGGAGAGAGGGAGGTCTCGGTGGCAGCGTGAGGCTCAGGAGGGTTACAACAATAGTGATGTGTGGTCTCATTACAGTCGACAGTGTAATGACTCACTCATTATCCTCAGCGAGCTCAGGTCCACGCGGACTTTGTGGAAGAGCGTGTATCCCGCCGCTGAGTAATCGTTCCTGCAGTCGCAGTCTTGGCGGCGGCTGCCGTTGTACGGACACTCGAAGGGGTTCAGCAACCTTCAAAATAAAAGAGTTTTGAACACATTGACCCACGCGGCGTAATCCAACACTCGGTCGTCCCCTCGTTACGCACACACACCTGTGTCCGTACACTTCAGAGAAGTTGTCGGTTTGACCGCTACGCAGGGTCACGTACTCTCGGGGGAAGTCCGTCTGCATGTCGGCACAGTAAATCTAAAGGGAGACACACGGAGACGTGATATGAGAGTGAGAGAGGGAGACATGGCGTGTGTGTGTGTGTGTGTGTGTGTGTGTGTGTGTGTGTGTGTGTGTGTGTGTGTGTGTGTGTGTGTGTGTGTGAGTGATTGGGATATGAGGACACACACCTGTAGGATGCGGGAGCGGACTTTGAGATAGAACTCGCCGTCCATCCTCACGCCCTGTCTCATCTGGACGTCTCGGCAGGACGAGAACAGCTGACCTGAGGGAGACAGAGAGGACAGGCAGTGAGGACGGGAAGAGAAAACATTTGACTTTATTCTTGTTGTGTAGAAATGTCTTTTCTCACAATAGTATTTATGTGATCTGTTTCAGGTAATACCTTAATGTTTTCTCCAGATGATCCTGCTTAATGTTTCAAAGAATTGAACGATTTCACAAAATTAAAATACAATCATCGACCACTTTTGTCTTGTGATTTAAAAAAAGATATTTATAGAAAATGGTTGAAATTTCAAACAGCAGAGCAGTTGTAAAAGTGAAGTAAACAGTCTCTGTGGTGTAAAGGACTGAGACCTGGTCTAAAACAGAGACCCTGTTAAAGTCTCATTATCATGTGTGTGGGCTGCTCGCCTCTGTTGTCCCACAGCACCGCCGCTGATTAGCTGATTAGCATTAATACTTGACTGCAGCGCTGGCTGTCACCCGAGCATATCATTTTAATTCTGCTAGTGCCTGACTTGGCAGAAGCCAAGTCGGGGGAGTGAACAGTCCAGTGCGCCGGCACTGAAACATCTGAGGGGAAGCGAACCTACAAACGTTGGCGCGCTGCCGAGGTTTACAGCGCCACAAAGTGGACTGGCTCCCCGACTCGCTGCCCCGTGGCGTTCTGACTAAACTCTACAACTGCTGTGTCTATTTATTGTTGCAGTAATGAAACCCTCCGAGGAGTTTAGAATAAATGTCTTTCTATAAACAGAATCAGATACAGGGCTGGTTGGCGTATATACAGTACAGTCCATTTAATACCATAACTATACATACGAGAAGAGAGGGACTCACATTCTCCGTCTCTCTCCATTTTTTTTCCTTTTTCCAATATATATTTTGTTATTTAAAAATCACAATTTTAAATTTTGATTGTATAAAAATAACCTCTTGATAGTTTCCCTCCTATTATTTGTAGTCAGGAATGTCCCTATTTATTATTATTATTATTATTATTATTATTATTATTATTATTATTGTTATTGTTGTTGTCGTTGTCGTTTTATTGTTATTATTGTTATTATTATTATTATTATTATTATTATTATTTCATTTTTATATTTCAAATGCACATTTTTAACAATTATCTGAATAAAAATAGTCTCTTGATATTTTCAGTACCATATCATATTTGCAATCAGGAATATCACCAATTCCAAACTCTCTACAACTGCTGTGTCTATTTATTGTTGCAGTCATGAATCCCTCTGCGGAGTATAGAATAAATGTGTTTCTATAAACACAATCAGACACAGGGCTGGTTGACGTATATACAGTACAGTCCATTTAATACATTCACTAAACACAATAAGAGGGGAGAGACTCACATTCTCTGTCCTGACAAGCGGCCTGAGACTCGGGTCTCTCTGATGGACGGCAGTGTTTGGACGGATGACCTTTGGTGGTCACGCACTCCACCCGCCGCTCCATCACTCCTGCACCACAGGTCTGCGAGCACTGGAACACAAACACACACAACAATGGAGTCTTCGTTTGAATGTAGGCATGACCCTCGGACATATGGTCCAGAACCTGTCCTCCGGAGGGTCCAGTCTGGCCCACAGGAACTTTTCTCCAGTTATCTGCTACCATTGTATTTGTTTGACCGAAAACACGACGGTCCTTTAACTTCTAATGGTGATTAACTCACAACGTTAATATGTTAATATATATACACTCCCTTATATATTTTCTAATTTAGCTCCATATCATTGTTGTTTTTACTTCTCCACAATAGGACTCATTAGAGCAGGGGTGTCAAACATATGGCCCGCGGGCGTGAACCAGTCCGGCGAAGGGTCCAGTCCGGCCCAGGGGACCTTTATCTGGTTATCTGCTACTATTTTATCTTTAGCGTTTACAAAAAAAAAACAAGACGATCTAATTTAGCACAGACAAACATTGTTTTTTTTTATGGTCTAATTGGGGTTTATTTCCTGCGTTTACCACAATACACAGAATAATCAGGGTGGTGGGGGGAGTCAAGTATATGGGCTGGGGGCCAGAACCGGCCCACCAGAGAGTTTCAATCTAGCCAACAGGCAAAATGTTGCATAGTGAAAAACACGACTTGGTTTATTGACCTGTGCTTACTATGCTGGGACACTAGGAGGAGCCTGTGTGGCTTGGAAATGGTGAGTTGGAGAGAAGAAAAGGAGTTGAATTGGGCTCCAACTAAAATGAGTGTGACAGCCCTGCCCCAGAATGAGCCCTTTATATTTACATAGGGAGTGAGTCCTCTCGATGGAGGTGGAGCCATGTTGCACCATCATGTCGTGGACAAACTAAGCACCTTATGGTGATCGTGCTTCTGGGAAAGGACGCATGCAACTTCACCTCCAGGTGTCACTAAAACTCACCCACTGAATATTTTTTTAATGTGATGACTCATTGTGTTGGACTGAAGACGTCCTCTTGTAGGACTTTGGTTCTCACAAAGTCAGTAATACAAAAGCCACACACACACACAACACACAACACACACACACACACACACAGAACTCTTCCCACACACTGCAACAAAACAATTAACAAACAAGCCGCTGCCAAATCCACAAATGAGGTTGATCAGCAGAACTCGACAAAGCTCAGGTCAGTGGAAATGGCACAGTTGGCCAGAAGAGAAGCTCTTGCTGCCAAACAGGCTGTCTCTGCTTCACCTTGCTCCACGGGCCAACTTTCCAGTAGGTGGTGTGGGGGCAGTCTCTGAGGAGGCAGGGCCGGCTTCCAGGGGGGTGAGGCTGAGGGCAGGAGGTGCCGCTGGCGGGGGGCGACTGGACGGGGGTGTAGGGGGGAGCGGCCTGAGTGGAGGGGACCATGGAGCAGGAGACGATTCGCTGCTGGTAGCCGAGGCCACAGGTGGAGGAGCACTGAGGCACAGACACACACACACACACACACACACACACACACACACACACACACACACACACACACACACACACACACACACACACACACACACACAATAAATAGAGGAAAGAAAATGTATATAGTTTCATATAATATTCTAACATTTTAAGGAAACAATGGCACAGAAAAATGGCAAAAATAGTGAATGAATATGCAAGTATTAGTTTAGGGGTTTTAGATTCGATAGAGGGGATTCAAATATAAATAATATAGGCTGAAGACAAACCATTTTATACCATTTAGACAAAAATAATTGAAGCGTATATTCAGATTTCCCTCCACTTTTATTTTCATTATATATAATTGAGTTTTTCTTAATTATAATTATACATTAACTTTAAAAAAATTATTTTGTTTTAGAATTTATTATAGATTATATTTTAACTATATTTGAACTGAAATAATCTTTTGATATTTTCAAATATAATTTTATTTTCATAGATATGTTATATAACATTAATGAATACTTCTTTTCATAATTCATAATTTTTACTTTTTTATTCATTTATTTATCATGTAATTTTTTTTATATTTCAGGATTTATACAGGATATATCTTTTTTAAATTCTTAAATGTATAATATATAATTTCTTATATTCAAAATACACCATTTTATGTATTATTTAAATAAAAAGAATCCCTTGATATGTTCCCCCCTTTTATCATATTTGCAGTCAGGAATGTCACTATTATCTATTGTAGTTTAAACTTTGATTATTTCAGTTTCGTAGTTATTCATCCTCCTACCTGTGACCACTCCCCCGTCATCCACCTGTGGTGACACGGAGCTCTGCTGCACGACTGCTGCGTCGCAGGCTGAGACGAGGGGTCGCAGAAATCCACCTGGACGGGCGCGGCCCCCGGACCCGTGCACGCCACCTTCCGGGCTCGGACGCCATCTCCACAGGTTACGTTACACTGCAGGAGAAGGAACAAGTGTGCGGCGGGGGGAGGGGGAGGGGGGGTTGTTAGAGGGGCCAGCAGAGGGGGGGCACTGTTGTACTTCCAGCAGCACTAGCATCATCACTGACCCCTCTGACTCCAGCTTCAGACTCTCCAGATGGCCAGAGGGTTGTGAGACAGGGAACACAGTATCAGGAGTGTTGTGGTTGTTCATGTCACAATAAAAGATAAAAGTTGGGCTTCGAACCCGCGGACAGTTTACAGGCGTATTTAAAAACAACGAATCTTTAAACACGTGTGTCCTCATTTTATTTGCATCTCACTAAAAAAAAAAGGAGAGAACAGATCTCAGGGCTATAAAAAAAAAAGTCTGTGAGTTCTCGAGGCAACGCAGACAAGAATCTGAGGCGTGCAAACATTCCTGCAGCAGGAGGACACAGGGTTGTGTCCCTCCATGGTGCCCCCCCCACCCCCACCCCCACCCCCACCCCCCCTCCCTGCCTTTTCATGGCTCACTTCTGAGGACAAAGCACGGGACATTAAAGATAGATGAGCCAAAGGAAAAACAAACTTCACGGAGCGGCCGATACTCGGTATGATCGCCATCGCTGCTTTGATACACTGACTGATCGTTATCTCTAAGGCCTTGACGCAAGACAGCGAGGGAACCTGCAGGTCGGCGCTTTAATGGCGCAGAGAGAGAGGAAGCAGAGATCCCCGGAGCCTCTAAAGAGCTTAGTGCGATGGCTCTCTACATCTGTCTCACACAAGTGGAAAAAAATGGCCGTTTACAGGGAGTCAACCCCCCCTCCCCATGTCTAAAAGTCTCAATCGGTCACATGTGTTGCCGTGACAACTGTGACTCTCTTACTTTTATTCTACTGAGGTTTGAAATTCTGCATATTTAAGGGGCGTGGCCTCTTGAGTGACACCTGAGCCGACCTGGTACTCTCTGTGGATGCTGTGACAGCACCATGGGCCCGACCCCACTCCCACCTGTGCTCCACCTCTTTGCCCACTTTTGGATGAACCAGGAAGTAGGAGTAGGGGGGAGCCCCTTGATGCTCAGAGTATGTGAGTAGGAGATTGTGCTTGATGTGAGAGGTTGATGTATATCAGCCTTTCCGCTATGATTTGACTGGCCCCGCCCACTCAAACTAGTCTGTATGTGTCAATGGTCTCACACTTACCTCTTCCCATTCTCCTGCGACCCAAGAGTAACGCGAGCATTCCGCTCTCTGGCACAGTTGGGTGATGTCGGGCCGCTGGCGGGCGTCGCACAGATCCTCTCGGACCCTGCCGGAGCCCTTGAGCCTGCAGTACACGTCTCGTCTCTGGACTCCCGCGCCGCAGGAGGCGGAGCACTGGGGAAACACACAACATGGGAAGTCCGTGTGTGACTTGTTTGTTCATGTGGTGGAGGAACAGCTGCGCGCCTGTAAATGCAGTGCGATTGTAATTTACAAGGACCTGGAAGATGTAATGTGTTGATTTCACACTCGAGGTTCAATTTACTTGTCAGCGGGAGAATTGACCAGCGTCTATGAAACATGTGTTTCTCTGAGTCTCTGGAGGCTTTGATGAAAGAGCCCTGAGTATAATGACGTCACTGGTTTGATACCCACTAATGCTCAAAGACTGGAGGAGTTTTTCATAGAGGGTTTGAAACACAACCTGGAGGGTGCTGTTTTTACCTTGACACAATCTTGCCTCGGTGGCCAACCGTGGTATTACAGCTCAAACCTTCAGCTCTGGCATAAGCTTTTTTTTTGTGTGGAAAGTATATTTTTGACTTGCAGTTCACAGGGTGGCCACTTGAGGCTGGCTCCAAAAGCGAGTCAATCCCCATTGACTCCCATGTTACAATGGTCAACTTGAGACAAGAAGTGAATTAAACATGTGACAACTGTGTGTGTGTTTAGGGGGGATTTTTTCTCTAAGTCACTTATTTTTATTGTGTCCAAGTTTGAAATTGTGCATAATTAAGGGGCGTGGCCTCTTGGTGACACCTGGGCCGGCCTTCTGTGGATGCTGCAAATGCACCATGTGCCCACCCCGGCTCTACCTGGGCTCCGCCTCTTTTCCCATTTTTGGATGAACCAGGAAGTAGAAGTTAGTCATCTCTTAAATACAGTATACACATTTATCTCGGGGCCATTAGCATGTTAGCATTAGCCTGGATCTCTGTTATTTCTTTAAGCATTTTGTTTCATCGTTGAAAATAAGATGCAACTCTCGTGTGACAGCGAGGTGATGGAGCATCTCCTGATTCAAGGCAAGAAGAGATTAAGAGGCAGGTTACCATGGTAACAGGCAGGTTACATTGACACTGACCGAGCACTTATCTAACTCTATAGTGTTGTTGTTTACTGTGGGTTTAGGCAGACTCGTCCTTATTGTCTATTTCTAACAAGTTCATCCAGGTTCACAAACACTGGGTCTATTGTGTTTTGCTGCTAAGGGTAAAGTTCAGACTTATAAGGATGCATTTTGATAATTATGACAATGTTGCTGGTATTCACAAGAAAGGGGTTGTACCATTTTTTCTTCTAGTGTTTTAAAAAGGTTGGACTGCTGCAGTCAGACTCACCGCTTTGATGCTACACCACCGTTTACCTCATTAATCCGAGGCCAGTTTGTCGCTTTCCTGTGAGCCGTATAAGTTGGGTCACACAGAGGTCTATCTCAGACATCTCTTTGAAGTGCTCCGAGAGGCATACCTGCATACTGAGGACGCACTCTGTGTAAGGCTGTCCGGCTGATCACACTGATTCCCACCCCCCCCGCCCCCTCCCTCCACCACCACCACCACCACCACCACTCCCCCACAGACCTCAAAGAACCAAAGCTTGGGCAAATTCACACAGTCAGAAAACCCTGCACGTTAAAATGGCCCAGTGTCGGATTTCCACTGCCTGAAAAACTTCCAGATGTATTTGTAGTTGTCCGACTCTCTCGTCGGCAATCACGGTGGTGGTTAAACGTGCACTTGGGGGTCAGTTCCAGGAGTTTGGAATGAGAACAAAAAGAACCAAGGGGAATCGGACCTAGGAATGGAAAGTTGTGTTTGTAGAACTCTCGCAAAAGCTGAAAATAGAACTTGCCATTTGTGCGTTTCTAGAAACGCTAGAAAGTCTACTTTGCTGCAAGAGGAGGAGGTTGAGGGGGACGCCATGGAGGCTGAGTGCTGAGTGGGCAGATCCAGACTGAACCGGGTCATTTGA
>JAFBJT010109619.1:29812-43101 GCA_016785325.1 Chascanopsetta lugubris
TAATTTATTTTGATATAATATTCTATTCTATTATAATATATTCTATTATAATATGATACTAAGAACAACCTCTTCTAAAGGAACAAAATAATAACACAGTGTTCACTGATATTCAAATACAGGCTGAGCTCTTCTGTAAACACAGGGAGAGCTTTGCTAAAAAGGATCAACTCGGCTACAACGCAGTTGCCAGCATGAATTAATACCAATTATTGTTGTAGTAAGAGTGATATCTGCGCCTTCACTCTGCTGCCAAGTGGTTTACACAGAGCTCCATTATTACAATGGTAAACAGATGTGGCACCTGGTGCCAGAGTTTGATTTGGCCGGCGTATACTCTCTATTTTCTCCAGGGAGACTGCAAAATAAAAATCTTAAAAACACTACATTATACCGAAGTATGTTAAGTACCACAGATACTCTTTGAGTGCCGCCCCCGAAAGATGAGGGGCACCACGGCAAAACGGAGTGGAGTCAAGTGAGGGTCAAATACCAAAATACCACATAATGACCCACAAGTCAAGTCCCCGCTGACTTGTTTACAGTAAGTCGCCTACACGCAAGAGTACTGTACAAATACCATGCAGAGAACTACAATTCCATCACCAATAAACTAAACGCTGCAACTGTCCATCATTGTACGTCTGTGTGTTCCATCCTGTCCATCAAAATCATCTCTCTACAACCTGGGTCATTTTAGTTCTTGATCTGAAGTGGGCAGGACCAGTCAAATCACAGAATAATGATATATAAACCAAAAAGTGCAACAAAGTACATTCTGAAAATGCCGGATTGATGATGACCCTCTTGCGGGCTGTTTTGGCCCCCGGGCCATCGTTTGACAGCCCCTGATCTACAGCCTCCCTCAGTATGACACAAGATATTACATTGACAAACAAACACATATTTCAGTTATGTTTCTTTAATATTCTTTACAGTGGGGGAGGAAAAAGGCTAATTCATAAAACATATGATGTATGAAATAAATAAGCAAAAAAAAGAACAATAACAAAACCAGAATATGCTAAAGGATAAAAAGAGGAGAATTGCGACTGTTGAATTAGGCGACTTTTGCACCACATGAAGAAGAAGAAGAGGAAGAGGAGGAGTGGGAGTGAGAGGCTGAGGAGTCTTGGTTGTGGAATGAATGAAGAGATAGACGTGTGCAACACTTCACCTGAAATATGAGTCATGATGACATCACCAAAAAAAGGCTGTTTACATGTCACATGGTCATAAATCAAAAACCTTGCAGTTCACAGGGAGGCCACTTGAGGCAAAAGTGAGTCAATCCCCATAGACTCCCATGTTAAAGTGGTCAACTTTGGAAGTCAATGAAACATGTTTAAGTCTATGGTTTTGGTCTCAAGTCGCTTATTTTCATTCTAATGAGGTTTGAAAGGGTGCATACTTGAGGGGGCGTGGCCTCTTGAGTGACACCTGACCTGACACGTTCTGTGGATGCTGCTACGAGCACCATGGGCCCACCCCGGCTCTACCTGTGTTCCGCCTCTTTTCCCAATTTTGGTTGAAACAGGAAGTAGGAGGAGTTAGTGAATGAAGCGCCCGCTACGAGCCTCATAAGCACAGACTGCCGGGTGACAACTGTGAGTGATAATTCAAGTGAAGTATTTCCTTTTTTTTTTTTTAAACCCACCGACGCTGAAAATACTATTAATAATAATGTTGTAAACAAATAAATAAGTTCATCTAAAAAAAGAAAATAAAAATCCTTCAGGAATATTACAATTTTTTTTAACTGGCCGAAGGAAAAACAGCAACACATAATGAGGAGGTATCTGTGTGTGTGGTTTGTGTTATGGAGATGGAAGAAGAAGATGAGGAAGAAGAAGAGAAGAAGATACGGCTCAAGGTTCAAGAAGCTGCACCTGACATTGATTCATCGTCAGCGTGAAGATACGAGTCTTCACTACAATTATAATAATGCACCATAATGTCATGTAAACGTATTATTATTAATATAAAGAGACTGGCTTCCATTCACAGACAGGGCATTAAGATCCACAGGGTCTTTGTACATAGAATTTAAAAAATGGAGTAGAGTGTTGATTTGATCTTTTATTTACCCCCGTAAACCAGACAATGTATTTTATCTGATTTATGTTATATGAAAAATTATATTCTATAGTTTTAAGGCACTATATTTCATTTTTGGATTTTTTGTTTGTTTAATTCATATATTTAGTTTTATTATTACGTGGCTATTGCGACAGTGTAGATGATCTAAAATATCTCATTCATCGACGTAAGTAAAAAAAAGTTTTAACAAAAATATGCATGAAAATATTTTCCTCTGTACAAACTGTATTTACTCATGGAGAGGTCTGACCGAGAGCACCAGCAAATTTTTTTTAAATATAATATAACGGAAATAAAAAGGCTAGGTGAAAAAAAACTGTACAAAAAGATACATATACAAAATACACCGACACTTCCTGTTCAATAAAGGTCATAATATAAACTCTTATACACAAATATACACTTGTGTACTTCAGATACAGGGTGAAGGCAGCGATAACAACAAAGAACATTTACTTCACGCCTCATATATGAAATAAATATTTTCTAGAGTTACGCCTCCATATATGGCGAGTGTTGGACGGCTCCGTCCTAATTCATATGATTTCACTCCAAATGGGAACCATGTGTTTTTCACGACCCCCTGAGTGGAGCAGCATCGTGTTTATGTGTGTTTCTGCTTTCATTCATTCATTTTCCTTGATTCTAATCAGCACCATGCCACTGCAGGGGCTCCCCCCATGTGAGAGGGTTAGTGGGCGGGGCTGCGGCGTCGGCGAGCCGACGGTAGTGCCCATCACCCAGAATCCCCTGCAGTTTTTAAGGCAAAGAAATCACGCTTGTCTACTCACAGTGACGTACGCCTCATTGAGGAAAGGTAAGTGTTATAGCACAATCATACCAGCTTCCATGGTCGGCGGTGCCAGGAGGCGGAGCCTGGGCAGGGCTGCAGGTTGCACTGCTCCATGTTGGGCGGCTTGTCCAGGACGTCGCAGTTGTAGTCGTTGAGCCGCTGACCGTTGGGCCTTTGACACACCACCAGGCGAGTCCTCCGTCCTCCACCGCAGGTCTGAGTGCACTGAGGTGAGAGGACAGAGGCACCTTTAATGGTCAGACATCGTTATGTTACATAATGACGACTTAAAGGTGCAGTTCTGGTGACATCTATTGGGGAAGTTGCATATTGTCCCTCACCTTACCCTTCCCTTTTCGAGCATACAGGAGAATCTATGGTAGCCCTCAGTTGCCAATAAAGCTCAGAAGATGTTAATCATGTCTGCGCCGGGGAACTGTGGCGGCCGCCATGGAGCGGATCCACTCTTGATGTCAATACATTTTGGGGTAATGTGAAAAGAAGGTCATCCAGGTGTTAAACATGTCAGTATGTGATTTTCATTTACAGATAGAAGTGAGACAAGTTTACCATAATTTTACACACTGCACCTTTAATGATCTGAGCTGGAACAGAAAAGTGACATAATGCCTCTTTAAACCAGGCGGCAACCTCCAAGGCGAACGGATGAGTTCAGTACGGAACGAGGAAAACCCTGCAGTTCACAGGGTGGCCACTCGAGGCTCCCCCAAAAAGTGAGTCAATCCCCATAAAGGCGTGGCCTCTAGTGCAACACCTGGGCATGTTCTGCGGATGCTGCGACCGCATCACGGGCCCACCCCTGCTCTACCTGTGCTCTTTGCCCATTTTTGTGTGAACCAGGAAGTAGGCGGAGTTATGCATCGGCAAGAGTGAACCGCCCATTACGGGCCTCAAGAGCACTCTGCAGAAACCTATGGGTGACGTCACGGACGCTACGTCCATCTTTATAAACAGTCTATGCATTAAACTCAGACAAAAAAGGGGGTTATTAGTGTTGATTAAAGATCATTGTTACTATGGAGCAACAGATCTAGTGTGACGACGGTGATGATGATGATGAAATGGTGAAAACAGTGAGAGCGCCTCACCTCTCCCCAAACGCCAAAGTTCCACAGTGGGCAGGGTCCGGAGTCGCAGCTCTTGGACTCGGCGGGTTTGACTCTCTCGTCACAGTAGCTGTTGCTGCGTCCGTTAGCGTCCTGACAGACCACCACTCGTCTCTGGAAGCCGCCTGCACACGTGCTGGAACACTGCAGAGCACACACATGCATGCGTGTCATTGAGAGCTTCTGCGCATGCATAGACACAAATGTTTTCAAAATAAACCAAAAAGTCCGAAGGCCACCGACTTGCCCCAGTGATCAACCTCGGCATTACAGTTCAAACCCAGACAGACGAGTGGTCGTCTGTCAGGACGCTAACGGACACCGACATAAGCTTTAAAAAAAAAATGTATTGACCACATTTGTAAAATATATATTTCCTATGCAATATCGACACCACTAGAAGTGCGTGAGCGTGTGTTTAGCGTGTGTGTCGGCTAACAAATAAGCCCTACACAGAAGTGGAAACACTTCACGGGGTGGCCACTTGGGGCCGGCTCCAAAAGTGAGCCGATCCCCATAGATGTGGGACCATAAGGTGCCATCGTGTAACAGTCTCCAGCTGCACTTTTCAAAAACTGTTTTCCTAAGGAAGGAAAACATCAGGCCACGGGGGACGAGCTCACACACTGAACCACGCAGCCTTGAACAGGGTGCACGCAGCATCCAATTAAAATGACTAATCTCCACTGTCAATAGGAGTGAGTACATTCAGAGCCATGGATGTGTGAGGGAGGACTGCACAGACCGACCGAGCCGGGACCGCAGGGGCTGCTTCCTCTCCAATTCATTATGTGAGAATGTGAGAATGAACAGTGTGCGGAGATGAATGTGTCTTCTAGGGGGGGGTAGAGAAAAAAAAAAAAAAAAACGGAGGAAAAACACACACAAAACATCCATCATCCGCCAAAGTCCTTTCGGCAATGTCATGAGTGAAGTATCGCAGTAAAAATAACTGCTATAATGCAATGTGTTGTATTTATTAGGGTGGGGGATGAAAAACGAGCACGTTAGGGAGTGACTACAAATCTTTGATCTGAGTGTGGGGCCGATTTTTTATTTTAATTTTAAATGACTTAAGGTTGTGTTTCCATTTCAAATTATACAGTAATTCCATAAATTAGTCCGTATGTGGGTTGAAAATGCAGTTTTGCAGTTCACAGAGTGGCCACTTGGGGCTGTCTCCAAGAGCGAGTCAATCCCCATCCAGTAGACTCCCATGTCAAAATGATCAACATTTCTTTAATTTCTTCTTAATACTTGCTTATTTTTATTCTATTGAGGTTTAAAGATGTGCATAATTAAGGGGCGTGGCCTCTTGAGTGACACCTCGGCTGACCTGCCACGGTCTGTGGATGCTGTAAGAGCACCATTGGTCCACCCTCCCTGTGCTCTGCCTCTTTGCCCTTTAGAGGTTAATTCAAAATGAGACAGGGGGTGGATTTCTTTCTAAATTCCATCGAGGTTTGAAACTGTCCATAATTAAGGGGCGTGGCCTCTTGAGTGACACCTGGACCAGCCTTCTGCAGATGCTGTGACAGCACCATGGGCTCTACTCCAGCTCTCCTTGTGCGCTGCCTCTTTGCCCATTCTTGGATGGACCAGGAAGTAGGAGGAGTTAGGCATCGGCAACCAAAGATCCTAATGTATGCACTTTATACTCTCATACTGTCCTCTGCTCCAGCTCCTGTTTCCACTCCCTCCCTACAGCCCCTGCCCCTCCCTCACAGAAAAAGACCAGACTGCTCTGATTAGCCGTCCGATCGGGTCCCTTGTGACGGCTCATCTGTAGCCAGTTAAAGTAGAAACATGTCGGACCCTGACCAAACAGGAAATACATCTTTTACACCTCGGCGGCTGCAGCCCAAACAGCTCCAAGGTCGGCGTTGAGCTTGACTTGGGCAATTTCACGGCAAAGTGGAACAACGAAAACAAAACGAATGTCAAGGAAACACAGCCTCTCATATGATGGAGTAACATACTGCGCCCCAGGGTCCAGTCCTCCACTGGTTGTCCGCCGAGGGCACGTTCCAGCTGCTGTGCCCCGGGTGGCGTCCCGGATCCTGGGGGTAACCGTAGGGCTGGTCGTTGATGCGCTGGCGCTGGTGGGTGGTGGAGGAGGAGCACGGCACCGAGGTGCACTCCTGCTCCGTCACGGGCTTCTCGTCCGGGTCGCACAGGGACGGGTCCACGGGCTGGTGGTAGTTAGAGCAGACCACCTGACGGGTGGTCCGTCCGGCACCGCAGGTCACCGAACACTAAGATCAGATAAGACAAGATAAAACTTTACCGGTCCCAAAATGTACCGGTGATAGGACTACTGCTGTAGTAGTTATAATCATAATGATAACAGTGGATATAACTTAGTACAAATAATAACAATAATACAAATAATAATAATATAAATACTACTACTACTACTACTACTACTACTACTACTACTAATAATAATAATAATAATGATAATAATAATAATAAACATTAGTAGCAAAGAGAAATAGGATACATTACAGAGCATTTATAAATGTTTTCTGGCAATTCTGACCTTACTGCGAATTTAACGTAAATTTAAAGGTGCAGTGTGTAGGAGTTTGGGTAATGTTAGAAGTAAGTAGCTAATAGCAAATAGCAATAGCATGTTTTACATGAATTGTGTATTTGAGTGAAGCCCTGATGCGTTGGTACCACAACAGTCAAAAACAACGTGACACGAGTTTGATGAATCTCATGCCCTCTGAGAGATTCTGTTTACAAAGAATTCTTATTTCACATGAACATGAGATTAAAAGGAATCAGTGTAAATCAAGCCCAGCTCATCCGACCCCTCCTCTGCTCGTTAGAGTTACACAATCCACAGTTTTGGCTCATGTTCCTTGTGCTGATTTACACAAATCAAGCCTTAACTGCCTGAAGATCACAGTCGCGCAAAAAATGCCCTTTATTGCCTCGGGTGATTTCAAAATAAAGCGTGTGAACTCACAGGAGACCACTCCCCGGCGCGCCACTGGCCACAGGGGCTGAAGCAGGCGGAGGTCTCCGGGGGGCGTGGCAGGTGGGCGCAGTAGGATTCGTCGGCCACGCCTCCCTGGACATCTCTGCAGCTGACGTAGCGCGCTCGCTTCCCCTTCCCACAGGAGACGGAGCACTGTGGGACAGACAGGCAGGCAGACAGACAGACAGACAGGCAGGCAGACAGGCAGGCAGACACAGACACAGAGGGCATGAATGTTTGTTCGGTAGAATTTCAGCTATTTTCATTTTTTGTGTTTTTATTCAGTTTTTTTTAAGTGACGTCTTTAAGTGTACCACACCTTTTAAACAATATTAAAGTCTTTAGAATAATACAAAACATAAAAAATAATACAAAATGAAGTAAAATAGTATTAATAATAGTGATACTTCTACTACCAATGATAATAATAGAACTAATCATGAAAAATAAAAATACAAATAAAAATCATTAGAGGTTCGTCTCTCTGCCTAAATCCTCCCCCCTCTTGTCCCTGGTGTCCTGAGCTGACTCTCCGATCACCTTTCACCGGCTCGTGGTGAAGCTCCTCCCCACTCATCACAGTAAACATTTGTGAGGGGATGAATATCTAATGCAATCAAATGGCTCCAGCTCAAACAGGCATGTTAATATCCCGCTCATATCGATGACACTGAAGAGAATGGCAGGTTCCGCTGCTCGGAGGGGAACGTATGCGTGTGTGTGTGTGTGTGTGTGTGTGTGTGTGTGTGTGTGAGAGAGAGAGTGAGAGAGACCACACTGGTGCTGGCCTCTTTGACATGTGAGCTCACAACGACGTTCAGATTGACAGACGGGGCTCAATCTTCGAAACCGTACCCTCGTGTTTAGATGAAATCTGGTTTTCATTTGCAACAATGCAAACGTATCAGAGACAGAGGGGCCTCTCAGCGCAGACACTGGAGCCTGTGTGTGTGCATGCATGTGTGTGTGTGTGTGTGCGTGTGAGAGGTTGTGTAACAGCAGGGGGTAAAGGAGACGATGCCAAAGAGGGTCTTGAATACAGTATGTATGATATGAAGGAATGTTGGGGTATACAATAAAACTTCAAATGTCAACCGTATATTTGTAAACACACACATGCAGGAGAGCTGTCATTATGGGATGTGTTACACCGTCAGTCCTTACCGCCGTCCAGGAGCCGTATCTCCACTGAGTCAGGAACTGAGCCGAGTTGTCGGGACGAGGTGTGCTCTGCACCGGAGACGCCCACGGACACGCTGGCATCTCACAGTCCTGCAAACACAGACAGGCAGAATAAGTGCTGAGTCATACCGGAGTCTAAAAGCAACAGTGGGAGTAACGATGGCCCCAGAACATGGTCTTTTTTTCCCTTGTCATGCTTTATGTACAAACGCTAGGTGCTTCAATGTGACAGCAGGGTTATTGGTTCCATGCTCACATCTTGGTATTCTCCGAGACACTGAGCTTGGACTCAAACAGCCCCTGTTTATGGTTGGATCGAATAAAAATTGTGCCGAATCAGCAGATTCGGATATTGTGTTGGATTTATCTCCCTCTATGTTTGGACGTATATTTACATGTTTAAAGAATATTAGAACATTTGAAAATAAATATATAGATAAATAAGAAATGATCCAAATATATTTTTAAAAATATAAATATACAAATTACAACCTGACAATGGAAGGGGAATGTGTATGTAAAAGTATATAATGGTAATGGATGCTTGACGATCTGCCCTCATATAGGGACATAGTGTATATGTCATATCCCTGTATGGATACCTGACATTCTATTGGATGAGAACATTTGAGTGACAGGTTGCCCAGAGGACATATGAAACATATGACATACGTAAAAGTCCACACGTGTATATATACATGTATGTAAGCCACATATTATACACACTGTAAGTCAAAGTTACATCTCCATCTCCTTACAGAGGTGCCCAGGACAACATCTGTTGACATGGGGGTGACCTCATTTCCAGGAGCTGCTCACTGATATCACTTATCTGCAGGCTGGGAGGTCATTGGTTCAACACCCATCCAGCCTCGGTGTCCATCAGTGTCTAAAGAACCTTCAGCAAACACACTTCAACCACTCCAGCGGAGTGCATCTCTGCCTCATGGTCTTTGTCCAACATGACACTGACTTCAGGCCGGAGCAGGTAAACATTGAAGTGAAGAGGCTGCTGCTGATGATAATAACCAGGTCACGACCTCCAGGGGTCAAACCCTTGATTTAAAGGAGTCAGATGATTGACAATGACTGGAAAATCTTTGGGCTGCTCCACTTCAATCAGAGTCGGAGTGACCCCTGAAACACAAATTTGACAATATGTCGTTGTCGCTGACTCAGCAGTGATTGATTTCTGATGGTCAGCGCCCCGGTTCGAGTCTATGCTTTCAAGGAATGTCAGCTCATCATCCGCATAATGTGAACCTCATCGCTTCCCTGCAGCTGCCTGCCTCACTCACGAGCTCCAATCACAGAGGAGGAAATAGCCCCGCTAATTCAATCGGCCTTTCATTCCAAGTCAACTAAAGAAAAATAAAATTCCTGAATCTGCTTGTTTATTCAAATCGATGCCAGAATGTAACTCGTTCTTCCTTGGATCATGTCTCACACGGAAATCAGTTCGCTGACAAACAAATGAACAAAGAGAAATGAAAACATTATGTCCATTGAAGAAGGAAAGATTGAGCCAATGAGGTTCACAGCTGCACCCGCTAATTTTTTTTTTTTTACATACTTAAACTTTTATTTTGAAATTTTGAAATTATGATGGGTAACAGGTCGAGTCTGGCAAAATTTGACACGGGCAGGACTGTCTCTGATGTAGAAGTAGCTCCCTCTAGTGTTTGAACTAGGAAGTGCAAGTTTCAATGCGTGGGCCACATTCCATTATATTTTGAGAATTTGCTGCAGGCTAACAAAATATGGGTCACGGGCCACAGTTGGTCCACGGGCCGCAGTTTGGACACCACCTCACTATGGAAACCAAACAAGTGTCATTTTTAACAGCTTTTCCACGAACTGATTGACACCAAAAATTTGCTAAATGCCCCTTTAATCCTGTGCTGGATCTATGTTCCCCAACATAATAAATTGAAGATTTTAAATTGAATTATATTCAATATTTATTGGCTGAAATTGAAAATAAAACACTAAATCTGTAGCGATGCTCGAGTACCACTGGAATGAGCGACCACAGTGATGGGTTCACCGTCTCCGGTCCGCGACCCCATTAAGGAGTTCTCCGTAAATATTTCATGATTATGCAAAACGAGAGCCGGAGTGTTGTCCCATGAAGGCAAAACAAAACGTGGCCTGCCTTGATTTTCAGCCGTAAGCCCCGTTTCTTGATTTACCGCTCCCAGCGCCGCCGCCGCCGCTCCCCGCTACTTGACGGGATCATAAAAGCGAGGCCGCAGCGCCGCCGGCTGCTAAAGAAAACACCGGGATGTTTTCCACCCCCAGCAAAAGAGCAATAAAGTCGGCCTTGCGTGGCGTCACACACTCGAGCGGTCGTCCGCCTGGTAGATACAGCTCCAGCGAACCCCATCTGCCAGTTGGTTCGTTTTGTGAGTCTGGACCCGGTGGTATGTTTCCAGATATCTGTTGGCATGCCTCAGTTTGCCGGTGCAGCCTTCAGTGGCGTCCGGCGCGTTTCCAAACTGTGGTGGAAATTTTCGCGGCGCCCCCGGTGACCTCGCTACCAACAAATCCCATCGCCAGCTGGACACTGATTACGGTGGTTTGCATCAGTTTCCACATGGTCAAAGTCGGACGCGACAACCAGACGACTTGTCCTCACTCGTTCCTGTGACTCTCTAGCAACACGTCCGCCTCTCTTGTCTAGCGCGTTTGCGTGCGTAGGATCTAACGACATCTAGTGGTGTAAGGCCATTATAATATGATTGTCTCGGAATGACCGTGGTTGCTGAAGTTGCCGCTCTCCCGCCCTTAAACAACCCAATTTTTTTTTTTCCCCCCAACTTTTGTCACTTTTGATTCAACCTCGTTGCCCGATTCCAAATTAGGACCAGTCAACTCTCGGGCCCTGACTCAGGTTGACTCACAATGCAGCACGCTCGCAGGCCTGCTCAGAATAGCGTCCTGTCTGCTCCACTAGCACACTGGCAAACACACACACACACACACACACACACACACAAGCAGCACATGCACCCAGAAGTAGAAGCTTGGGGATGTGGATTTTAATAGTTGACAATCAATAAATGCTTGATGGGCATAGAATGCATGAAATCACAAAAGGAATTGCTAGCACATCTTCCTCTTAACACGAAATTAGATGTTTCATTTTTGTAATGATGCTGCCATTCAGTGTGAGTGCCTCTGCAGATAATCACATTTCACTCATCAAATGATGTAATTATGCACAACTTCCCCCAAAGGTTTGGTATGCAGGATTTTATTTCCCCTAATTTATAGGTAATCCCCCTCAGATGAGTCAAAAGAGTGTGCTGGTTAGTTTCATCAGAGATGCTCTGTGGTGACAGGAACAGGTACAGTTACATGCTAATCGTTAGCCCAATTAGTTGCCAAGTATCAGCGTTTGTCTACAAATGAAACATTTTCCGAAATAGAGAGGCAGACAGGGTATTATGCAAAAGACCAAATCTTGCCAACTTCCTCTGGTGTGTCAACCAACGCTTAACCAACAAATTCTGCAGACTATACCTTCAAAAAAAAAAAAAATAACTCGAGAAATTATTGACTTTGATCCGACTTGAATGGACATTTAAGATTTTAACATAATAAAAATGATTCACTTGAATGTGAAGCTTTGATTGTTATATGATTGGCTCCATTACCCATTGTTCTCTCTCATTCCAGCAGAAAACTTGTCATTCTTCTGAGTCTGACTGCAAAGTCATTTTTCAACGAGATAAAACAAAACAAAACTCTAAGACATTAAGTGGAAATAAAAAGCTTCGCAATTGGACAGAAGGCTCTAAGTTGTGTTTTCAGATTGACTGTGGGAGAGTAGTTTGTGTGAGCTGCCGTTCTTAAAGGCACAGTGAGTCGGATCCAGTGACGTGGGATCAAGTTAAATTATTAAATTGCATCAGGTTGAAATGAATCATTCCTATTCGGGTTATTGTTGAACCATGATGGTGGAGGAGAAGACTTATTCTAGGGTAATGAAAAGACCAATTTCATCCATGCAAGTCATTAAAACATCCATTTTCACATTGTTTTTCTTTGCCAAATTCAAATATTTTCCGCTCAATCTCACACACTGGACCTTCAGCATCCTCTTGATCCCCCATAAACACACACACACACACACACACACTCACACACATAGCTGCACTGTGGCTGTTTCCGTCCCCTCTCTTCCATTTGTGCTGACCCCTTGATCCTCTCGCCTTTCATATTCACCCATCTCCCCTTCCCACAAGCACACCCAGTGGACCAGTCCATTACTGCTATCAGCACTTCTTATCTACTGCCTCCTTTGCCATGGTAACATCACACCCTGCCCCCCGCCCCCCCTCCCTCCCTCCCCCACCACCACCACCACCACCACACCTTGCATTGTGATGGTGCAGTCCATGCAGGCAGCTCACCAATCACGTGGGAGCCATGATGGCCACAGCTACATATCCCCTGTTCCATCTGTAGCTGGCACTCTTGCATCACATTTGCTCTGCTTACTCCTCTCCCAAGCGCCTTTGCTCTCTCTCTCTCTCTCTCTCACTCTCTCACTCACACACACACACACACAGCTCTCCTTTCCCCTGCTTTGCTCACTCCACCTCTTCTCTCATTTTCCTCTCATTTTCATCAGTTTTCTCTCCCTCTCTGTTTCTTTGCTCCGACCATCCCCTCTCCCCCGCCCCCTTGTTTCATCTCCCGTCCCCATTCCGCCTCGATTCCCCCTCACCCCTTCCTCTTTTGCAATTCATTTTCTTTTGTTTTCTGTTTTTTTCCCAAGTTCCTCCACTCGCCACAACAACGTCTCCCTTTCTCCCCACTTGCACTTTCCACCCCACGTCTCAATTCCTTCTCCACCTAATCTCCGTCCTCCTCTCATGCCAATCTCCCCGTCCCTCTCTCTGTGCTCTGCCACCACCCCTTCCGTCGCTCCCCGGGGGTCCTTGAGCTTGAGGGGTAAATAGGTACATCTTGCATTGCTCTTTCTCTCTCAAATGGCTTCATGATTGCTAATGAAGCACTCAGACACCGAGAGAGAGAGAGAGAGAGAAACATGATGCGGAGGAGGGAAACTGTGCAGGGAAGGAGGGTT
>JAFBJT010109619.1:50754-61678 GCA_016785325.1 Chascanopsetta lugubris
CTGCTGCAACAATCGTCAGCTGAAGACACATTTTTTCCTTCCTCTTCCTCAAGTATCGACCTCACCTGTGTGAGTCTTGTACTTGATGAGGTAGTAGGGGAAACACTGGCAGCTGTCGAAAACCACAAACATACTGGGCTTGTTCTCGTCGTCCACGCAGCTGTCGAAGAGGTGGTCCCTCTGCGTGGGGATGAGCGGCGGAGGGCGGCGGATCTCTCTCATCCCGGTAACCGCCCGCCCCACCAGGACCTTGGCCAGGAAAATATGGCGCCATGCGCTGCGAGAACCAGTGAACTTATGTGATTCGGAGGCGGAGAGGGCAAAGTAGGAGCCATTGCCAAAGGGAGACGTCCCGACTTTGGACTTGCGGGGGTCAAAGTTGTTCTGGCAGATGCCCTCGGCAGCTGTTTTGTTTGTCCCGTGGAAAAGGTGTCGCTCCAGAGGGTCTTCGGACTTGTGGCGCTTCTGCATGTGCACCTTGCACCTGCAGCAGGAACAAATATGTGTCTAGTAAAATATTCAAATATTCAGAACATATTTGGTGCTGGTAAGAAGACAAATGGGATCTTGACCGTTGGTACTTATCCCAGTGCAGGAGGTTCTGGACCTGATGGATGCTGACCATGTCCACCTTGGTCTCAGGGAGACTCCGGTGGAAGAAGGTTCGGACGCTCTGGTGGGCTAGCGTCCCTGTCGGGACCTCGATCAGGCGGAACTCCTTCTCTGGAACCGGTCCCCACACCGGAGGATACCATGAGCTGAACTTCATCAGGGGGTCCACGTTGAAGTGGGCAGGCATGGTTGGGTTGGTGATGATAACAGTCCTGAGTGCCAGGAAGAGATGAAGGATTGGCGTTAAAGACTTTTTCCAGTAGCATTACCCCAAGACTACTTGGCTCAGTTTCCAAAGTTTCCAAAGTATTTACCTCAGGTAGGGCTTCATGGAGTCAGTGGAACGATAAACCGGCCTGCAGCGAACCTCTCTGTTATACCTGGTACCCATGTTGGTCTGGGTCATGGTGGTAAAATCCACCAGGTACTTTGTAGAGTCTCTAAAGAAGGAAACCTCTGGCTCTTTCTTGTCCATTGTTTCCAGCAAGAGGCAGGACACGTCCTGCAGAGACAAACCAATCGGTGAAGAGGACGAGGACACTGCAGGGAAATGACACTGGTTGGGGGGCCTCAAGCAAGAATAAAAGAAAACAGCTTGCATTATAGAAAAACTCCTTATCGGAATACATGTTTATACTTGAATAACTTTTGGTGTCCCACAGGGATCAGTTCTGGGGCCGTTATTTTTTTCTTATATACTTTTTGTTTCCAGCTCCAACTGCTTTTGTTTGTTCAGATTATGTAAACAACACTGACCTTATCATATTCCTCCCAGTCACGTTCGCCAGTCATCCAGTAGATCGCCGATTGGCTGGGGAAGTGCAGGTCTGTGCTTAAGGTGGCGAGTCGTCTCACGCTGCTGTAGTCCGATGGGGGGACCGCCTCCAACGACTCAAAGTCGAGCTCGAAGTTGTTGTTGCTAAATGGTTTACAGGCACAATATGTCAGGATTTGGTGACACCTAGTGGTGAAGATGCAGTTGAAATTGGGCTGTTCACACTCACCCGTCTTTGATGTAAACCCTGTCAGACGCCACATTGCAGTAGTTCTGCTCCAGTAACACCTGCGAGTCGAGCGGGAAACTGACCCACTTTTGGGTGAGCGTGCAGAACAGCTGCCAGTGATACGGGAAGGGCGTGTGGTGCATGAGACACGTCTGCCCCGCGTGACACGCCCCTACGAGGAATTTGTCACAGATGCTGATATCGGAGCAGTTCCTCATTCGGAAAGGGGGAGGGTCAGGGAACGGCGACGGATTTGTGGTCGTTGGGGTTTGGAGGACGGAAAGGGCCAATTTCTTGGTTGCGGACCTGGTGCGACAGTCTGGCGGGGATTGAGTCACTGTGGGGGGTCGTGGGAGGATCAGAGGAGCAACCAGGCTTTCCGTGGTGCTGTTGAGCGAAATGAAGGAGTTGCTTACGGAGGCTTCATGTTGCCTGGTTGCTGAGGTCTTCGGGGTCAAGTGGACGCTGAGGCTGTAGGGCTGGACGCTCCAGGTGACGGCAACCGGCTGCGATCTAATGGTGTCCCACACAGGGGGGCTGGCGCTGGTGTTGGGGGGGATTTCCAGGCGGAGGATGGACGGGCTGAGAAGCGTGACCTTGGATGATTCGGGCTGCAGCTCCTGGGCGGTGGCCGTCGAGTTCCTATCAACTCGTCGTACGGATGAGACACCAGACATCTTGTTTTCCCTACATATTTCGCAGCCCATGGCGCGATATAGGAAGAGCTAACAACGATGCAAAAAGCTGCAGAAGATACCCTTTATAGTCCATATTAAAGAACAGTACATCACAGGCATGTGTCCTTTACATCATAGGCACATCCCTAGTTTTGATCTGTTTGACACCAGGACTGAAGTAGGAGCCTCTGCCAAATGTGGACCTGTAGGCGTTGGGCATGCGGGCGTCCATCTTGTTCCGGCAGATGGCCTCAGTGTCGAGTAACAGGGGCGCTCACACTTTTTTGCCATACAAGCTACTTTTGAACAACCGAGTGAAAGCGATTGATCAGCTCAGCGGTGATTTGTTGACGGCGGGGGGGGGGGGGGGGGGCGGGGGGCTTTGGGGGCAGTGGCATGTTGACTCTGGGGGTTGTTGGTGTGGGTAATGATTGGACGATGTTTGATAAGTTTGAGCGGGAGCGGAGTGGCTGTGTGTGTGTGTGTGTGTGTGTGTGTGCACACACTGCCCCGCAGTGACAGAGTGACAGCCGCTCTGTCCCTTACTCTCTCTCTCTCTCTCGCTCTCACTCTCTCTCCGGTGTTGACGTGTGCCAGGCGCCGGTTGACACATTGCCGGCGATCGACCGGCACTGCCCCGGTCAATCACGATTGACGTAATGGGCACCCCTGGTCTAGTAGGACTTCAATGGACATTATTAGTTTAGGGATGTAACAATACACTCATTTCACGATACAGTACGATACACGATATCGAGGTCACATTAACCATACAATATTAAAGCCATCTTTTTTTAAAGGAACAGTGTGTGATTTCTAGCGACGTGAAAGGGTATGATATAATGGCGTACACCTACCTGTTATGGAGGCTGCCATTTTGAATTCAATGTAAGTCAATGTATAGATAGATAGATAGATAGATATGCATGCATATATGTGTGTGTGTGTGTGTGTGTGTGTGTGTGTGTGTGTGTGTGTGTGTGTGTGTGTGTGTGTGTGTGTGCATATCTATTGAAACCACAGCAGAAAAGAAAAACATTTGTGGATCTGTCACAGGCTGCAATTGTATTTTTCATTTTTCAATACATTCTCTCTCTCTCTCTCTCTCTCTCTCTCTCTCTCTCTCTCTCTCTCCCTCTCAAGAACCCTGCTACAATTGGTGAAGTGGGATGTGTAGACCAACTGCGTGTGCACCCTTAGGACAGAGTCGGACTGTTGGTGTGGATAATAATTGTACAACGTTTAATAAGTTTGAACAGGAGCAGAGTGGCGAGTGTCTGTGTGTGTGTGTGTGTGTGTGTGCGCCTCTGCGTGTGCGTCAGCGCTCTCTCTCTGTCTCTCTCTCTGTCTCTCTCTGTCTCCCATATTGATACGTGACGGGCGCCGGCTGAGAAGTTGCCAGCAATCGACCGGCACTGCGTTCGACGTAGCGGGCCGCCCCGGACTAGATAAATATGCCCCATCAGATATCGCGATAAGTTTTCTCAACAATACGTGCCGTCACGTTTCTGTAGCGCGGTGTGCTGTGGCACCACGTATCCTTACACCCCTAGTTTTTGTACAATTTACGTGAAACTGCTGCAACCATCGTCATCTCTTAAGTCACTGGAAGACACGTTTTTCCTACCCTTCCTCAAATATTGACCACGTCAGTGAGTTCTTCGTACTTGATGAGGTAGTACGGGTAACACTGGCAGCTGTCGAAAACCACAAACATCTGGGGCACGATGCTGTCGTCCACGCAGCTGTCAAAGAGCTGGTGACCCTGCGTGGGGCTGAGCGGTGGAGGGTGGTAGAACACCTTGTGCCCAATAGCAGCCTGGCCCACCAGGACCTTGGCCAGGAACATGTGTCGGAGCCCGTCTTGCTCGGCTGAAGTGTAATAATGAGCATCAGAGGAAGAGGGGGCGAAATAGGAGCCTTTGCCAAAGACGTACCCGTTGACGTTGTACATGCGGGGATCAAAGTTGTTCTGGCAGATACCGTCAGTGGCGTCTTTGTTTGTCCCGTGGAAAAGGTGTCGCTCCAAACGGGTCTTGAACGTGTTTTTCTGCATGTGCACCTTGTGCCTGAAAACAAATATACATTTTTCTCAAAACGGAGCAACGATATGGATTGCTGCTGGATTTTAAATATTCAGAATACATTTGGTGCTGGTAAGAGTACAAGTGGGATCTTGACCGTTGGTACTTATCCCAGTGCAGGAGGTTCTGGACCTGATGGATGCTGACCACATCCACCTTGGTCTCGGGGAGATTCCGGTGGAAGAAGGTTCGGACACTCTGGTTGGCCAGCGTCCCTGTCGGGACCTCGATCAGGCGGAACTCCTCCTCTTGGGCCGGACCCCACACCGGAGGATACCATGAGCTGAACTTCACCAAGGGGTCCACATTGAAGTGGGCCACTGATGGGTCAAAAGCAGGCAAGGTGGGGATGGTGAAGAAAAAAGTCCTGAGTGCCGGGATGAGATGAAGGACCAGCGTTAAATACATTCTAGTAGCCTGACCGAGACTACTGAATCAGTTTCCTTCAAATCAAAGGAAGTATTCACCTCAGGCGTGGATGCATGGATTCGGGGGAACGAAACACCGGCCTGCAGCGAACCTCGCTGTTGTACCCAGTCAACATGTTGGTCTGGGTCATGGTAGTCAAATTCACTTTGTGCTTCTTTGAGTCCATCAAGAAGGAAACCTTTGGCTTCTTCTTGTCCATTGTATCCAGCAAGAGGCGGGACACGTCCTGCAGAGACAAACCAAGGATTGGTGAAGAGGAGGACGGCATTGCAGGGGTATGACACTGAGCGGGGGACCTCAACCAATAGTCAGCCAGGCTGATTATTAACTCCGATATTACACAAATATTGGAATGCATGAAAGAGAACAACTTGCATTATAAAAGTAACTATCAGATTACACTTTTGAAATGTTTGGTGTCCCACAGGGATCGGTTCTCACTGATGATGCATCCTTCAGATGTACCATGCTATGTCAACACTAACCTCATCATATTTCTTCCATTCTGAACCTTTCATCCAGTAGAACGTCAATTTGCTGGGGAAGTGCCGGTCTGTCTTTAAGGTGGCGAGTCGTCGCACGCTGCTGTAGTTCCACGGCGTGACCACCTCCATCAATTCAAAGTCAAGCGTGAAGCCGTTTTTGCTATTTGGTTCACAGGGTACAGGATATCAGGATTTGGTGTGACACCTAGTGGTGAAGATGCATTTGAAATTGTGCCAATCACACTCACCCGTCTTCGATGTAAACCGCGTTGGACACCACGTTGCAGTAGTTCCGCTCCAGTAACACCTGAGAGTGAGGCGGGAAACTGACCCACTTTCGGGTGAGCGTGCAGAAGAGCTGCCAGTGGTACGGGAAGGGCGTGTGGTGCATGAGGCACGTCTGGCCCGCGTGACACGCCCCTACGAGGAATTTGTCACAGATGCTGACGTCGGAACAGCTCCTCGTTTGGAACGGAAGAGGGTCTGGGAACGGCGACAGATTTGCGGTCGTTGGGGTTTGGAAGACGGAAAGGGCCAATTTCTTGGTTGCGGACCTGGTGCAATAGCGTGGCAGGGATTGAGTCACGGTGGGAGGTCGTGTGAAGATGAGGGGAGCAACCAGGCTATTTGTGGTGCCGTTGAGAGCAACAAGGGAGTTGCTTGGCAAGGCCGCGTGCTGCTTGGCGCCGGTCTGGTCAAGTGTTGGAGGCGGGGGAAGAGTGGATGGACACTCGGAGGAACCTGCAAACATACCCATGCGGTTTTCATCACGCTCCGGGACTGAGGTCTTCGGGGTCAAGTGGAAGCTGAGCCCGCTGGGCTGGATGCTCCAGGTGACATCGACGTGCTGCGATCTGATGGCGTCCCACACGGGGAAGGTGGTGTCGGTTTTGGGGGGGATTGCCAGGTGGAGAAGGGACGGGCTCCGAAGCATGACCTTGGGATTCAATGTCCTTTTGCGCCTTCGTCCTTTTGCGGACATCTTGATTTTCCTGCATATAATTACTAATATCTGCAGTAATATTATTACTTAAGTAGTACATGTACTATATTACTTACAAGTAACGGCAGTTTTTTGAAAGGGAAATCTTTAATGAATTGATAAGACAATGTACTGATTAGTGCATTATAAAGACTTTATAGTCTTTATAAAGCATTTAAATATTCCAGATATCATGTCCCTGGATGGGTGTTCTATAAATTAATATATTAATGTATTTATATATATATTCATGTTGTACAAAATATATCAACCTATCCAATGGGGTCAGGTGCAATTGCACTTGGGAGCCAGCTACAGAACATAACCTTCTTTTAACACTTTCATCTTCATAGGTACATGTCCATTACATCAAAGACACATCTCTTCATATCAAAGGCACATGTCTTTAGATCATAGGCACATGTCCTTTGATCATTTTCCTAATTTAAAACTGCACAGCCTGTCAAAACTAACTCTTGGGAAGTCAATGTATCTGTAAATTATAGATTTATTTAAATTAGTGCACATTCATAGAACCACAGTGACATCATTCATATTTTCAAGTTATTCTGTGAACAAGACCAACCGGCAGAGTTTGACAACATGCAAATCCAGGAAGATAATTCAAATGATTCAAAAACACATCATGATGATGATATTGTGAAGTGTTGTCAAGGTTACAGAGATGATCCGTTTGTAGATTTTACACTATAAAGTAGCACAGACAATGGGTTTTCATGTCGTTAGAGATCGCGGGGAAAAAGTCAAAAGTGCGGCGATCAAGTTCAAGTGAGATGAGATCGTTTCACTCGGAGCAGACTAAGGCATTTTGTCGTTTTTCGTTTTGTCGGCTTCTTTCTTCAAAAGTACTCGGCGACTTTCACCGAAACCTCCTGCGGCTCCACCGTCAGCGGACACTGCTGACAGCCCACCCAGAAGTACGGGAAGACCTTCTCGACGATGGAGAGCTTGAAGGTGTAGACGTGCGTGTTGTCCTGCGGGTTGTAGAATGACACCCGACCCTTGTCGGCGTCCAGCAGCACCCGCACCCTCTGCGGGTTGTTCTTCAGGGTGAGCCGCGTCAGGGGGGAGGTGCCGGCGAAGTACATATTGTGGTAGAAGTACACGCAGATGTACCCGTTTCCCAGCACCGACGACACCTTCTTTTTCCTCAGCACCGACTCTCTGGCCACGCCCACCACCCACGCCGTGTTGTCGCCCACGTTCACGTCCCAGGAGTGTCGCCCCGAGGCGAAGCCCTCGCAGCCCAGTACGGCCGTGTCCGGGTCGAACCTCTCCGGGTTGTCGGGGAGCTTCTGCCTCTCGTCGCTGTCGCAGACGCTGGCGAGGTCGTCCGACAAGGTCAGCCAGGGGGCGGCGGTGTTCGGGTCCAGAGTGACGGGGGCTGCGGGGAACGGAGGAGACATTTTGACAGTTCCAATTCTCAACAGCAGATGGCGACACTGTTTGAGAATGTTCACGTCCATCAACTGCCCATCGACAGTCAATGGGCATTCGGACTTTCATTTAACATCGTGATTGCTTTTTCACCCGTGTACCGGTTATGAGACGCTCTAGTGGTAAAAAACTGGTATTGCAGGGTGGTCGGACCAGCCCCTCTCTCCATGTCAAAACAATACATCAAGAACATCGAGCGTCTCCTCACTGTATTTGATGATTCTGTGCATACTCTGCCAAACGTGGAACGACAGAGATCCGATATATTTGCCCACGTCGATGAGAGCTGCAGGGGGCATGGAGGCGGACTCTTCAGCTGGACATTCGACACTGCAGAAAATATGAAAAAATAAAAATATACAAATGACTTTATATCAAATTGTTACAGTGAAACAAAGTAAACACTGAACTTTAAATTGTTTCATTGAAACAAAGTAAATACTGAACTTTAAAAAAAAAAAAAGATTTTCTACCTCTGCAGTGTCCCCTTGCATTTCTGAACAAAAGCAGGGAGAAGTCAAATATCAATGTCTATATATATATATATATATATATATACGTAATTTGGGAAAAAATACAGCATATATATTTGTACATTATTTTTCATTTTATTTTGATACATAACATTTATGAACGTACATGAAGCACGGCGACGTCCTCCAGAGCCATCTGCTCCTCCAGCTCCCTGATGGACGCCGACACCGACGCCATGTTCCTCTCCATCTCTTCGATCCTCTGCATCATCGCCCGCTTCTTCTCCTCCTCCTCCCTCCTCAGCTCCTCCATCCTGGCGTCCTCCTGCGCCTGCAGGAAACTGTGGAGCTTCTGGAACTCCTCGCGGGTCCGTCGCTCCACGAATCGAGCCTGCACCTGGGGTTTAAAAGGTGCGGTGTGTACGATTACGGTCGTTTCAGTCACTTCTTTAAATATTACAAAACGATGACATACGGGCACTTTCATGAATTTATAATCACCTACCCCTTAAATCAGCCCATGAATGTGTCATTTACATCACAAGACATTGAACAAAGATAATGACTGGCTGTAGACGTTCGCACCTGGATGTGCGCCACAGTGTCCTCGTAGTTTTTCTTCATTTTGTCGAAGGCGTCTTTCCTCACCTGCAACGAGCCGAGGGCCAACTTCATCTTCTCCTGAGGAAAGAAGGTAAATACAGCAAATATAGCAAAGGACAGCGATTGGGTTTTTAAACACAGTGTCACAGGGGGGCACTGCGATGCCTGGTCTCAACCTGTGATCTTCAAAGCCTGCTCCGTATGACATCATAGCGCCCTGGACGTACATAAATGGGCGTTTGGTCCAGGAACAGGGACACTTGACCCCACCCACTTAGCAGAGGGGCCACGGTAACAGTGTTCCGCCCCCTTGATGGTTTTCACAGATCACAGGCGTTTCGATGGGTCAATATTTGGACTTAAAGGTGCAGTGTGTACGATTTTGGTCATTTTTTTCCAATTCTAAAACCATTACAAAACAGTTACATTCCGACATTTGAACGAATTTATAATCATGGGCATGTTTTATTTCCCCCCCCCCTCCATTACCATTAAAGTCTATTCACATGAGGAAGGGGGACCTCTCTAAGGGGGGCCGCCCTGCTGTTAAAGCAGCACAAGTGGACGTGCTGAGCATCTTTTGACTTCTAATGACAACCAAAGTCCACCATGGGTTCGCCGGGAGGGCGAGGGGTGAGGCGACGGACACGACGCGCAACCTCACCTCTGGGGGTCTCCAAATCGTACACGGTGTACCTTTAAAAAGGGGGTGGAGAAGGGGCGCGACGGGGTGCCGACCGATGTACCTTCACGTCGGCCGCCGCCTCGCTGATGGGGCAGCAGTCGTGGCGCTTGTGCTTCCTGGACGTGTGACACACCACGCAGATGGGCTCCTTGTCCACCAGGCAGAAGAGCTTCAGCCTCTCCCCGTGCACGGGACACATCTCCCCCCCGGGCTCGCACTTCAGCTCGCCCGCCGGGCCCTCCGCCGGCTCCTCGCCCTCCTGGGCGATCCAGGACTCGCACAGGTTCCTGAGGGCCAGGCTGGGCACGGGCTCGTCGGCGCTCACCGCCCGGCACATGGGGCAGTCCCGCCCACCCCCGCCCCTCTTCTGGGCCCAGTACTGCTGCAGGCAGGGGGCGCAGAAGCTGTGGCTGCACTTCAGCACCACGGGCTCGCGGAAGATGTCGCAGCAGATGGGACAGGTGAGGTCCATCTCCGGGAGAGAGGGCCGGGCGGCCATGACACCCTGGTGCAACACAACACACACACACACACACACTTTCACTTTCCCTATGTCTCACCCCTTTAAAACCCTGCTACTGCAGCAGCTGCTGCTGCTGCTGCTGCTGCTGCTGCTGCTGAACACAGACCAGTGGCAATAGCCCTTTAAACATGAGCCGAGCGTGTGCCACGTGACCTACACCAGAGCACTGCGATGTAAACATACCTGACAGCCTGTGTGACAGAAGGGAGCGCGAGTCTGGCCGTGTCAACACTTCCGGCTTCCTGTTGTGCTCAGTCACCTTAAAGAGGGGGCGGGGCCTCAGAGGCAGAGGAGGAGGAGCTTTAACTCTTTACTGACCCCACTCTCTCAGGCGGACTGGAGCGAGGAGGCTGTCACGTGATTGAGGCATCCCGGAAGTGAAAATGCACACAACAAAAGACATGTCTTAAAGGTGCAGTGTGCAAGACTTGGGCTGCGATCTTCCATTTCTATTGACAGAGATAAGATATAAAATAGTTTTGTGGATGTTTTCATGGCTGATAATAATAACAATGTTAATCGCCATCATAACAATGAAATCAATATCGTGATAACCCACCGGTAAATAATAACACTGATAATTATACCATTATAACCATCATGTCATTTTGCAGATGAGCCTTTACTTTATTTTTTTCCTGCTGTTTTCTCATCACCATCTTCGCTCAGTCGACACGATCCCCCCCCTTGAGTTATCCGTTCTCACCACTAGAGGGCAGCATGGCGCCATGTTTGTGACAGCCAGCTGCAGCGGCCCCTCCTGCTGACATGTCAGTGTCTGATACAAACACATTGACTCAAACAGACAAACATCAATCTAATCCCTCTCATCTGTTGGTGCATTGAGGAAAATTCTGGAATTAAACGTGCACGTTCACCTGGATGACAATCCCCCCCCCCCCCCCCCCC
>JAFBJT010109621.1:0-10379 GCA_016785325.1 Chascanopsetta lugubris
CCCCCCCCCCCCCGCACACACACACACACACACACACACACACACACCCTTCCCTTAATTGTGACTCTAGAAAAGGACTCACACTTGTGATTCTCATATTAATGTGAGGAGGTTGCTTGTAGTGACAACCCCACAGAGACGCACAGCTGCAATGATCAGATTCCAAGCAGATTGAGGGCATTTGGATTTGTGACTTGTTAAATTATTAATGAAATGTGGGGTTTTGTGATTTCAAGCTGAAATAATGAGGCTCAGACCACCCAGCAACTGAGAGATCAAGCATTAAAAACAGGTGACATGAGGCCAAGGCAGGATTTAAACCCGGAATCACTCAAATTAAGTCCTTACTCCTAAAATATCCTAAGATAAGATACACTTAACTGAAAGAGTTTGAATTTGTCCTGATTTTCAAACATTTTAAGGAGATGATTCTCAATGAATTTCCAACAAATCTTAAAAATTCGCTCAGAAAAGCCCACCAAACTATTGAAATGGTGTAAAAGCATCAAGGGAGAGTTGCACATTTGATGCAAACTGATACAAGTACATTTGTAATGAGATGAGAATAAAGGGAATAATTGATGCAGTAATTGTCAGGTAACGATCGAGCTTGAGAGGAAACATTCAAGGAATGGGAGCCAGCCTCGGGTGGCCGCCCTATGAACTGCAAGTTCTATTCACTTCCCTGTTGGCTTCATCCGTCGGCACTGGAGATTGCACCCCCCCCCCCCCCCCCCCCCCCCCCCCCCCCCCGGACCTGAGTCCAACTGGACCTTGCAGCACCCACATTGGTCCTCCTGTCCTCGCTTGTGTACTTCTGTCTCTCAGATGCCGCTCGCTTTATTGGACACACGCATCTGCTGAAATAGATGGCTTCTTTTTCCATCTCTGAGATATTTCTATTCGTTCAGTTTTGCATTCCTCAAATATTCAAAATGTTGTCTGCATGTCTGGACGTCCTCTCTTGCCGTAATTAACCAGGATATTTCCTGGCTATACCCACATGGCCTCACTCTGGTATTCTGCTGGTTCCTACGTCGGAGGAAAACACTCTTGAGCAAGCAACAGCAGCAACAGGCTCCTTCTTAAACAGCTGTATTAACTCAAAAGGAGGAAGGTGATTGTTGTGGATGGCATTGGACAAAGCGCCACCCCCCACACACAAATTGGAAGAGGACTCTCATTGTCATAGTCAAATACACATACAGTATATGTGTACACTCGCACACACACGCATACACACACGTGCTCATACACTTATCCATACACACACACTCACGGGCATACATCCCTTAAACCTCAGAAGGTCAAGCTGCTGCTGAGTTCCAGCCCGTTTCCATGACACTGTCAACCCATCTGCACTCAACCTGACTATCAATTAGCACATAAAGCATACACAGGAGCTGGCCAGAGCACAGGTAAGTGGACACACACACACACACACACACACACACACACACACACACACACGCACCTCTCGATGTAATATTAACGTGCAGTATCTGTCAGTAATGTGGAGATGTAGCAGAATCCCATCTGACAAAAAATCCGGCTGATTAGTGGTGGAATTATAATATCAACAGAAATGATTCCACAATCTTCGGCATACAAATGAGTCACCCACAAAAGCGTCATCGGATACTACTGTGAAACTTATTAGATCAGATAATTGCAAGATTAAAGAGGGCTAATTTTACAAAGCAGCACTAATCACAAAGGACAATAGCCCAGTCTTCAGGCCTGAGATACATATTTAATAAGAGCTGCTGCTTGGAAACCAGACCCGTCACAGAGTTCTCCATTTATTTGCTTTCACATTTCCATCCATCCTGAAACCTGTCTGATCATTTATCTAGAATTGATACTGACTGACTGATTGTGTGATGTAAGAGAAGAATTTTCATTTCAACCACAAGATGGCTCCAGCTAATTGGAAGGTCTAATGAAAGCAGTGTCAAAACAGAATTAAATGAACCGGATATGAATGAACAAATAACTGCCAACTAGATTGATCTCTTTAAGGGTTATATTAAGTTTAGACCATGGACATTTTATGAGGGCCACAGAATTTCCATATTTAATCAGGGCAGGAAGTACTTTTGGGTAACACACCAGTGACCAACGCAGATGTTGCAGTACCACTGTTTGGCCACGACATCTGTTTGGCTTCAAAGATCAACGCAGTTCCTTTATATTGTTCTCATCTTGCCGGTCAAGCCAGGCAGATGGGAAATTCCGTCGGCGTCACGACAAGATCCTGGCTCAGTTGGTAGATGGGGTAGAACAGGTAAGAAAAAAATTGAAAGAACTATACACCGGGCCCCACTTTATCAACTTCGTCAGGTCAGGAGAGACTGCTGCAGCCGGGCGGCGGAGCAAAGGCATCTTGGCCTCAGCAAACAACTGGGAGTTGCAGGTTGACCTGAAGAAACAGTCCAAATTCCCAGAGGAGATAGCCCACATTGGCCCCAGACCAGATATGCTAATCTGGTTTAGGGGTACCAAACAGGCGGTGCTCATAGAGCTAACAGTATCCTGGGAAGGGAGGATTGAGGAGGCGTATGAGCGCAAACTCAAAAAATATCAAGCCCTTATCCTGGAGAGCCAGCAAAATGGATGGAAGGCCTGGAATCTACCAGGTAAGATCGGCTGTAGGGGCTTCGCTGGGCAGTCACTCTGGAGAACAATTGGACGGTTGGGGAATTGAAGGCGTGGCCAGGAAGCGTTTGGTAGGTAACATCACCAGGTAAGCAGAGGCAGCGTCGCATTAGATTTGGATTCAAAGCGGGGGGGGGGGGGGGGGGGGGGGGGGGGGGGCCCCCGTGGCAGAGCCCACCTGTCAAAGGACCCTGGATGGAGTTGATCGATTGAAAGCAGAAGTGTTAACGGTGCCAGTGTGTCTGGTCACAGCCATAGTCATCGGGGGAGGGTTCCTTTGATTTTAGTCGTTTTTTGGGTATGGTCTTGTGGTACTGGTGGTGTATCACACAGATCCGGTGGCCCTGAGCCTGCATTATCCGTGCCAGTGTGGCTCCTCACATTCCTAGTCATCGGGTTTGGTCATATGTTACTGGTGGCCAGGTTAGGTAATTGGTGTGTTGTGTTGTCTTTTGTTTTGTGTGTTGTTTATGAGTTTGTTAGCCTGTTAGCTTGTTGGATTCTGGATCGGGCTCCTAATTGTGTTGGTGCCTGAAAGATGGGAGGAGACGAGAGAGAGCGATGCCATTGGCTCACAGATGGCGCAGGGCAGAGTACCTGTAGAGGTGGACCTTATTGTATTTTGCATATTCTCATAGATGAACATCCATGTTTTGGATGTTCAGAGACATCATAGAAAATGAAAACATAGACACTAAACCAAGCTGTCGATCTTGACACAACCTTTGCTGACTTGAACACCTTGGAATATAACAATCAACATTAGCCGTAACTGCTTCATGAGTGGACAAACATTTTCTAGAATAAGAGGATTAAAACTGATACGGAGCCATGAAGTGCAAAGAGGAAGATTGATTTCATTTAAAAACAAAAATGATCCAGATTTTTTAGACATTTTTATATGAAGTGGCGTGTCTCAGTTTCTGCTTGTGTAAACCAGCCGTGGGTCAGTGGCAGAGAGGCAGTCTGGCCACTAATAAGATTGTTGTATTTCCTCCAATAATAGCACATCTGTATTTGCCATCTCTCCCCTCAGGGATCAATAAACACAACAATGGCACAAATCGGTTCAACTTCTAGTGGTTGAATAGAAATTAAAGCCTTGATAAAACAAAACTGGAGTCTGTCAATAAGGAAAATAAATCCAGGCTTTTCCACTTGATGAAAATATCACAAACACTACAACTCTGGTAAGAAGCCGGTGTGGACAAGGGGCTGACAGAGAGATGTACTGTTTCACGATGTTCAGAAAGTGGTATTACTGGGGTGGTTGGACTTTCAATCTCCAGTGAGGAATCTGTTGATGTTTTGGGTGTCACATGATGACCCATAATTATTAGCACGCTAATGATATTTTTATTACTTATTAATATTTATTTTATAAACAAACTTGATGCATGTGCCCTTCATGTTGTGCCTTTATTGTTTTGTCTCTGTACTCTTTGCTGCCGTAATAGTGCAAATGTCGCCACTCTGGGATAGATAAGAATTAACTTATCTTATCTATTCTTATCGTATGTTTAGTATGGGCTACTGTAAAAACATGGCGGCCGCCGTAGAGAGGATCCGCTTCTTGTGTAATTATTCATTGATGGGCCCATTTAAGTAACAGGGTGAAATAAAACATTTCTTCATGAAAATGTCAGTATATAAATGTT
Organism: Chascanopsetta lugubris; assembly: GCA_016785325.1. NCBI lineage: Eukaryota > Metazoa > Chordata > Actinopteri > Pleuronectiformes > Bothidae > Chascanopsetta > Chascanopsetta lugubris. The sequence continues at coordinate 4,317 of JAFBJT010109621.1, forward strand.
TAGTAATATTTGTACAAGTGACAACAAATACAGATTGCACCTTTAACACCTTAGAAGCTGAATGGATGGTAATGAAATAGGATCAAGCATGTTTAGCGTTTATGGGCTGACGTGATTTAGCGTCGATCCAAACGAAGGTTTGCATGAAGGAAATTTAAAGTGGGATGTGCACTCCAATGTGTGACCTTGGAGTCACTTGATATTTTTCAGTCCCCTGCATCACACATTATACTCTGATTGGTCGCAGGTGTGATCGGGGACAACACCCTTTAGTGTATGTAACTGCTCTGACGATGCTGTGTAGGTTCAAGACAAGCAGATGACGCAGAAGAGACGAAGCAGCACTGAGAGAGAGACACACACACACACACAACACATGAAAACATGATGTTTTTAGACAATGACAGGGAGAGGAGAGTAGGATTGGTGCCTGGTGAAGCAGACACACGAAACAACGAGACCTGCATGGCGATAATGCAGGAAGTAGCCGAGTGTGATTAATCAGTGACAGCTAACCACTAATTACAACACCCAATCAATTAACTCAATGCTCATTATCTAGTCAACACACCACCTGGAGAGCTCTAATGCGCTTTACTTGCTCCGGGCAAGTATCAGCTCATACACTTGTCTTCTGGAGGCACCGGCGCTGGGTAGAGCGTACGAGAGCTGACATTGTCCGGGAACGAAATCTGACCACGCGGCATGAGCCAGGTGTATTATCTGATCATTCCTGTCATGTATTAATGTGGCGTTATAAAGGAAGGTGAATATGCAAACACGTGCGGCGAGAAAGGAAAATCTCGGCGATAGCCAGGAGCCTTTCTTTACTTTACATTTTGAGCGAGACTAAAGATTAAAGCTACTCTCCCGGCAGCTCTCTAACAGAGCACAACCCAATTACACCTCGCCGGACCTGCACCGCGAATGAAGGACGAGAGAGGGAGAGTGTAAGAGAGAGAGAGAGAGAGAGACACGGGAGGCTGGAGGGAGGGAAGACTGCGAAAAGGTATAAGCGACTGTATGCGACTCCGGAGGAGAGATTGGTCTGAAGCGAAGGTGAGAGCAGAGCGGAGTTGGAGGGATGAGTGTGATGCAAAGGGAGGTGTTAGGAACAGAAAGCGAGGGGGGTGAAATTGAACCGAGAATATCAGAGGCGAGAGGAGAGCAATGTCAGACGTCTCCCGAGGAGATCAAATGCTCTGTTGGCTTTAAAAAAAAAAAGGTATGACACCAAATGGCGGAAAGAGTTAACGGAAACTTAAGGAGCAGGGGGGAAAAAGAAACGTGAATCATGCCTCACGTTGTCAGGGAGCTGGACAGATTCTTCACGTTGTACGAGCTGACTCGTCTGAGTCTGTAAAATCACAGTGTGTCAAAAAGTGGAGCCACACGTCAGCGCTCAGATGTCCAGTTTTTTAGTCGCTGCTTGTTCCAAATCTTTTGAGAAACAGTTCGATGGACTCAATGTGGCACAGACATTCAGAATCAATCCCTGGAACCTGCATTACCTGCATCTTCAAACCAATTAGAAGCCACTCTCGTAACACTGTTCAGTGAAGGAGTCAGAGTCAGTCAGACACTGACAAAGCACAAGGTCCTATGATAGGATCCACATTCTTCTCACCATTAGGTCACATTAAAACTTTAAAATCAGAAAGAGGGGCGTATAAACCGTTTAACAGCTCATTAAGACATTTATATTTAGATTTGTGATCTTATCCCGTGTTCCATCCACTAATACAAAGATACATAATGGTGTATTATGAGTTGTTGATGTGCTCACTTGTTATCTATATAAGCTGTGAGTCCTTTTGTCTATGTGCATGCTATGAACTTTGTTCCCAGTATTTATTCCTCGAAAATCTTTTGATCTGATCTGACATTTATGACCTGCACTACCATCAGCTGCTGGGGGGCCTTCCATAGACTGTATATAAAGATGGACATAACGTCCGTGACGTCATCTGTTGGTTTCTGCAGCGTCTAACTCCTCCCATTTCCTGGTTTATCCAAAAACGGGCAAAGAGGCGGAGCACAGGTAGAGCTGGGGGGGGGGGGGGGGGGGGGGGTGGGTGGCGGGTGTTGGTGTTCTCTCTGTGGGGGGGGGGGGGGGGGGGGGGGGGGGGGGGGGTCCGTGAATGCTGTCATGTGCCAGGATGGCCCGGGTGTCAGTCAAGAGGCCAGTTGTTTGTCCAGTTGTCACGGAGAAAGGAGTGACTGATTGAGACCGTAGTTTCGCTTTAAACATGTTTCATTCACCTCGAAGGTTGATTATTTTAACATGCGAGTCTCTGGGGACTGACTCACTTTTGGTGTCAGCCTCTCGTGGCCCATGAACTGCAGGTTTTGTCACTTCTTTATTATCCTCACCCATTTGCACCGGAGGTCATCAGGATGACTATCACTTTTGGGATCCACGGGTCATTGACAAATGTGAGACACAACTCGATGGACGGACGTGTGTGATCAAACTTGAACAGAGTAAATATATCACCTGTATGTGGAGATCAAGCCCATATCCCAAACTGGCTGACTGTTTTGTCGATCCTTCCTCCTAAACGACAGAGAGACAGACAAATCTGGTAAAACATGATTAAAGAAAAAAAATATCCTCCGTGCACCCATCAAGCCTGCATCTCTTGACTTTACATATCCGCTGTCTACATGCTTTCTTCTCTGTCTGATCTCGCATCCAGCTGAACAAACCGAGTGGTTGTCAAAGACTATTCAGTAATATGAATAAAACCACTGAGTGAAGACGAAGTAAACAAGGCAGGCTGAGGGAAATCTGCTTAAGCGAGATCAAATAAAATTCAGATTGTTTTTGGGATATTTGATCTTAGTGCCAGTGACCATACATCCCAGTTTCCCCTGGGCCAACGGGCCAATACGTATCTCTCCCTGCAGGATGCTGCAGACTGAGTAAACAGGTGTAATTCAACACAAACACAAACACTCGTCTATCTGTGAATCCTGAGCAACAAATGACTTGGAAGCGCCTCTCCACTTTTTTCTTCGCTGAGAGCTACTCAAAAATGTTCAGAGTAATTATACACTTGGTGTTTGTACCTATCAAAGAGTTTGGATGCAACAAACCGAAACAGGCAGAGCTGAGGAAGAAGGAGATGAAACGTGGAACAGATTAAAAGTGGACGTCTGCTGTCTCCTCCAGCTTAGCTTCCCTCTGATAGCAAACACTTTACACCCAGGGAGCTGAGTTTATCTGGTCTGCTGCAGGTGACAGATGATGTTGGTCTTTGGGAACTAACACAGACTTGTTACCGAAAGTTGCAAGCTCACCTCTTTGTGAATTTCTTGCTTGGCTGGACGGAACATTACATTTTTTTAAACATTTGGATCTGATGCACGAGTCTGCACCCAGGGAGTATTCGCTTTTATTTAGTGACTTTAATTACGACAGAATAACAAGCACCTCAGTGACACCTCATGTGTCAGCTCAACAAATGTTGATATACAACTTGATTAAATTGTGCCTGGCTTTGCACAAGGTGCCATTTGTAGGACTTATTTTATTATTATTATTATTATTATTATTATTATTATTATTATTATTATTATTATTATTATTATTGTTGTTGTTGTTGTTGTTGTTGTTGTTGTTGTTGTTGTTGTTGTTGTTGTTGTTGTTGGTATCATATATAATGATAATAAAAATCATCATCATCATGTCACGTTCCTGCTCTCTCTCTGCTCACCCCTCCCCTCCCGCTCTACTCCACATCAATCTGCAGCCACATCACACGGCTGCAGCTCCTTCCCTCCAATCACCACTCCCTCCATAAGCTCCAGTCCCTCCATTACTCCTCTGCCAGTTTGAAATGTCTTTGTCCTTACCTACCAGCACTTCTTGTCTCGATCTCCCGGTTTTGACCCTGCCCGTCCCTGACCTGTTCCTTTTTCCTGCCTCCAGTAACCCGACCTTGTTTTTGTACCTCGATGCCGATTTTTGCCTGTCCCCGTTTGCCTGCTTTAACCTGCCTACTGCCATCGGTAAAAGCTTGCCAACCATCCATCTGCCTCTGTATTGTTTGTACTGCTTTTGGGTCCTTCACACACCTGTAACACCCCATCATCATCATCATCATCATCATCGTCATCATTGTCATCATCATCATCATCATCTGGCAAAACCTGAGAGTTATATGCAAAATACTGTTTACATTTCTGGACACTCACCCCAAACAAAGAGCCATAATGTCTTCAGTTCTTCATCAGCAGATCTGTAGAGCGGTGCCCATGATACACTGCCATATGGCAGCTCAGAGATGGACAGTGTCTTGCCCAAGGACACCTCAGCATATGGAAGAGTGGGAAGCAGGAATCCATCCCTGACTTTCTGGTCAGGGGACAGATCACCTAACCCCTCAGCCACAGCTACCCGAGGCATTTCTGTTTAAGGCCACTCTCGGTGATTTGACAGGCTCGAAAGGGGAAGGGTGAGTAGAGGAGTGTTGACAATCAACAACATCCCCAATCACCTTTAACAAACATTTGAATCAGTGGAATTAGGTGGATTAGTCCACCACCGATCATGAGAAGCAGAATATCTGGTGATGTACCCTGTATGTCAAAAAAGCTGAATGAAGACCCCCCCCCCCCCCCCCCCCCCTCCTCCCAGTGGCAGATGAGGCCCCCACCTCCTCCCAGTGGCAGATGAGGTTACAGGCTAAATAAATAAGGCATGGCCGCGAGGGTCGCTGAGGCGTGACCTTTCAGCCCATTTGTTCCAGGAGTGCAACCTCAGCTAGCTGCTCCAATACCCCCCCCCCCCCCCCCCCACACACACACACACACACCCCCACACACACAAAACTCCGGAGGGTGAATTTTAATCAGCGGCGAGCTGGTGGCTGTGGCCGTGCATCATGCTTAACGAGGCTAAGAGAGGCCTTTCATTTACCCATGCACAGGTAACAAATGGACCACAGAGCTGGGAGGACAACCCCTTCCATCCTGTGATGTCCTTTAGTACCTCTCTGTCCCGTCCTATCTCACAGTCATTTACTAACTTCATACTCCAATGCTTTTTATCCCCCCCCCACCACCCCACCCCCTTTTTTTTCACTTGAGCACTGTTTCATTTTTGAATCTTCACACATTGGTTTTATTTTAGTTTGTGCACAGCCATTTCAACTTCTGCCACTGCCACACTTCATCCGGGCCAAGGCTGTATCTATCCGTTTGCTGTTTTTTTTTTCTTTTTTCTTTAACAGTGGAGTTTTGAGTTTATTAGGTGGCCCCTTTTACAATCTGATGCAATCCTCCACAACAGCCCCCGCAAAAACACACACAGGCTCTAATGTAAAACTTTTGTTGACTCTTAGTTGTGGAGGAGTTGATTGAATTCTGTGGTAATAGCCGAGTCCATGAGGCAGTTAGCGCTGGTGCTGGATTGGATTGGATTACACTGGAAGGACTTTTTAATATCTGGTCCAGACTGCAGTTCCCTCCCTCTCTCTCTCTCTCTCTCTCTCTCTCTCTCGCCCTCTCTCTCTCTGTGAGTCGGTGCATTTCTATTTCGGCCCCAGACTCGTCTGTCGCTTCGGTCCAAGCTCAAATATCTCAAATCTGCAGTATGGATTGGCATAAATCGTACAGATGTCCACTGAGCCAAGACAATGAATCCTAATAACTTTGGTGAACTGGCCTGAGTTTTCATCTAGCGCCACCATCAGGTCTGACTCAACACATTTCACTGAGGATGCTTGGACCATTCTCAGAGATGAAGTAACCAGACACTGACCTCAGCACTTTTTCCTTCACGTAGAACAACAACAGAGGGCAGCAGACGATTCTTGAGATCTTACATATACTAACACTCAGGTGTGTAAAAAGGTGTCTGTGTACCTACGTACCTACCTATGTATGGATGCTCTTTTTATGCTAAAACACTTGTGATAATATATGATGATGGGAGTTTCCCCATTTTTGCATCGAGTGCATGAGAAAATACATACCGTACTCCCACAGGTTTCAACTGCATCTATATGATTTTTACATGTTGTTGTCTCAGGAGTGAATAATGGGAAGGGAGGGGGG
>JAFBJT010109621.1:20786-32425 GCA_016785325.1 Chascanopsetta lugubris
TCCATAAGAGGCAGGTGTATGTCACGCTCTTTCACGGCTAGATGTCACTAAAAATCACAGTCCCTTTGAAAAAATATCGCGATAATATCGTGAGCTCCATATTGTGTATCGTACCGTATCGTGAGATGAGTGTATTGTTACACCTCTACTAACATGCGTGTTCTTTTTATTTTTTATTATGACCCACACAGGGATGGGAAGAAAATGCATTCTGAACACAAAACTGTCCCCCCCTGCCGGGCACTGAACCCAAGATCGTCTTGCTGTGAGCCAACAGCGCCAACCACGATGGCACCGTGCCAAACATATCGAACCGGGGAACTTTTTTGTCTGTATCACATCTTTTTTTGCATTGATCGATCAGCAGTGAAGGTGGCAAATAACGAATGTAGCTGTTCTAATCTTAGCGGGGCGCGAGACGTTACGCCCAAAGGGGATGATCCCAGACTGTGTGGTCCACATGCAAATCTAGACAGTAGAAGTTTGATGGGGCCTGTGAAACTGCTTCACCACGTCTTACTGCTAATATTTACTTTCCATTCTGCTGATTCCCTCATTTGCACCAGGCATTCAGATGGGGTGGTTCTCCAGAAGTGGCTTGCCGGCTTGTCAGCAGGACAGGAGGTGGGGAGACAGTAGCCAAGCTCTTCTCCTGAACTCCTCCACAGTCTGAGCTCCTGCAGAAGCTTAATAATATCCCAGAGGCACAGATGAAACACTTTCTCCACACTGCTTGTTTACTGAGGAGTGTGTTTGAAGTTCAAGATGTCTTCATTCCTCTACCAGAGGAACGGTCCAAGGAGGAAGAAATTGTAATTCAGACAGGGAGTCGTGGGGTGGGGGGGGGAATAAATGATAAGGGACGTCGGGTGTGTGAATATGTTTTTTTTTTTACTACATCTAATTCCCAGCAGGAAGTTGCGAATGGGCTCATCTGTCACTTTCACATTTTCATTGTGTGACATCTTAAAAATGCACTGAACAGGAGCTTAAACAGCCCTTCACATGAAGAGAGGCCTGCTGCTGGCACCAGCAGGACCATTATTTATTCATATCGCTCGGCCCGCTCCGCAAACTCAGCTACAAACGTCTCAGGGTGCTCTCAATTTCAACTCCCTCCTCTTACCAGGCTCTCTGCATGCTCAGATGTTGGTGCTGGATTATTGATCAGTGCTTAAGAAGACAGGATAACATTTCATTTGTCAGTTTGCATAGAAAAGGAAATGAATTCACACATCTGCCAATCCAAAAATCCAAACATGTCTCTATGATGATAACACCTCTCAGAATTTTGATTTTCTTCAACGTTAATCATTTTTGCAAAGCCACTCTTAACATGATCATTAAATGTGTAGGGTTTAGCGACATCTGGTGGTGAAGTTGCATTGTCCCTGTCACGTGTCAAGCAGGGCCGTTATGGTGTGTTGGTTTTCACTCACTCACCCTCTCCTCTGAGCAGGTTAATGAGCGGAGTGGATGCAGGCGTTAGAGCTGGCTGAGTAATCAGGCTGTGCCTTAGAAAAGCGGCCGTCCAATCAGCTGTGAGGTCTTCACATATGCGCCACCCTCCGACCCCCCACACTCTCTCTTGTCTGCACTTTGATGCCTCGGTTGTTGTTTTGTCCTGTCTTGTCTCTTCAGTCTCGTAATGTACCCAGTGTGCGTTCCTCTAGACATAAGAGTATGGTTTTCCTTGAGGAGGACCTGTACCTGAGGGGGCATTCTAAAGCCAGCATGAAATACAACAAGGGATTCTGCGATTTCATGTGATTTTATTTTAAGATCAAAGTATGTGGAAAGCAGTTGTCCACGTTACAGGATTGAACCAGTGCACGTTCACATTTCTCGCAAGATGCTACTGAAGACTCTTCATCCAAGCACTCATGAAATAATCTGGATATTTGCTAAAGATTCATTTTTTGACAAAAGAACTTGAGGTAATATCACCTCAGTCTTACTGAATGGACCTTTAGGCAGAGTTCCAGAGATGTTTCATGAGGAAACACGTGAGCCATAACTCCAGCATGCTTCCCTGCGCCCTGAGCCCTGCAGCCTTCCACGCCTCAGCCCATGAGCCTCACTTTTGTTTCCTCGCTCACCTGCATTTCCACATTCATTCCTGAGCACTGCTCAGCTGCAGCCACTGCACAGCACAGCCATTATGTGCCTGTAAATGGCTCAGCATATGAAGTGAAGATAGACTCATGAGATGTGATAAACTTCTGACCCCCCGCACACGCATACCTCTGCGCAGCCAGCTGGACGGCCCCTCGCAAACAGCACGGGACTCTGTTTTTATCTCATTGGTGTTGCCGGGCTCGTTGCTGGCCTACAGGTCAATGGGCCCACTGGGAAAACGCCCACGACTCCAGATGGCCAGTTAGCCACCGGCCTGACTAATTACAGTATCCAGTGTGTGCAGATAGTTGAAGGGTGTCATGGATCTGGCAGGGTGATGTGCTGGATCAAAATGAGATGATTAGCATGGCAGCATAGGAAGAACTCCATTCTAAAATGGGAAATGGATTTTTTTGGAATCCAAACCTTTGGGTTACGGGTGCTGGTCGAACGATTGTCTCAAACAAAATCACCTATTTTCCATTGTTTTACCGTCTTTTTCACGAATCATGACATTATTTAGTTGTTAGCTCTTTCAATGTTTTTTAAAATTTTTTTTACTTAAAGCAGGGGTGTCAAAGGGCCAAGGGCCACATCAGCATTATGGTTGCTCTCAAGGGGCCAGTTTTACAGCCGTTTTCGTACTTGATTATCATTTATTCAACTTACAAATATTGTGTATGCACATACATGTGAAAATATACACACTGTAAACACACTGAATATATTGCTACACATAAAAAGTGGCATGTGTAATTTCATGGGCAATATATGCTTTAGACTTTCAGACAAGCATGTGCCTGTAAGCTCTCGTGGGCCTTGCAAATATACATATGTTTTCCAATTGTGTCACAGAATGACACAAAGCAAAGGATCACTCGAAACAACATGTTTGTATTGATCTGACACTATATTATCCATAGTTGTCTCCGTTTCATGACTGTGATGCACTGTTGACCCGTCATCCAGGGTCAGGTTAGATTTATTCGCTCCCTTCAGTCCAGATGGATGAGAGGTTTTGGAAGATGGATGTTTGGAGGGATGTGTGTATTCATGATTTGATACTTGTTTTGCACTCAAAAGAAGGTAAAGTGCATAAAGCACTGTCATTATCACAATCAATTCATTCAAGAATGGATTATTGAAAGCAAACAGCAGCCTTGAAATATGTATTGAATAGATGTTTCAAACAAATGACAAACCATCTCCATGACACTTGAACGACTTGAACGTGCACAAACATTAACAGATAAAAGAGTGAATATATTATTGTTAATGATGTGTGGTTACCTCATTGTTTAAACTGCTCTTTAATGAGCCATTTATATTCAAATCAAGAACACGCGCTCGGTGGAGGCACTCATGTTGCGACCACCGTGTTTGTTGCAGTAAACCGAAATGAACCAATCAAACACTATTTGAGTCAAGATTTTCCAACAGAGAGGAAGGGGGTGGGGCTAAAACAGGGGTATCAACCATGTGGCCAAATACATTACATTTTTCAATATTGACTTCAATTTTGACTGGTCAATAAAAAGTAAGCAACTTAAGTTTCCAATCTTCGCATATTATGTAAGAAAATAATCCAGAAACAAGCATCTGATGCCAGTTTTCAGGCCTGCTCCGGCAACAGCTGCCATTTTGGCTCAGATGAGCGCTAATTAAGACGGCCATCGAGACATATAGAAACACGGCGCACTCAGCGTCTCTGCAGGTACTGAACGTGATCAGCATGGTGCCGCAGAGAGGGGTGTGTTTTGATCACGGGGTGGTCTCTTTGTTAGCTGCGCGGCGCTAACAACGCCAGCAGGCCATCCGAGATCCGAGAGAGCGGCTGTGAATTTTATGGCGCAAGGATAAGATGGAGGTCATTGTCAAGACTGGCCTCAGCGGCGCGGCTCGGAGCGCGAGGCGTCCCGGCAGCCTCTCTGACGTGGCGGGTGGGGGCCACTGATTAAGGACAACAAGAAAAGGCTGGATACAGGAGGGGATGAGAGAGGCAGTCAAACTGTCAGCCCGGTCATAAAATAACTACTGCAGAGGCAAAGGACACCATTCACTGGCTGACAGCTCTCTCCGTCTTTCTCCCCTTGAGGTGAGCTGAAGGAGAGGCCTCCATATGCTGCTTTGTTGTTGCTACTGACACGTGGACTATTCTCAGTTTGCATCTATTCCAGCGCAAAAACAACTCTTCCTCTGCCACTTGACAAGCCTGGAACAAAGCAGCTGCTTTCCCATTCAGAGCATCACTTCTGAGTCTGTTTGCTGTCACAAAGGTCAGAGATGGAGCGATAACAGCGCTCTGCATAACGCCGGGCGAGGAGGACTTTGATGGACGACGGAGGAAGATAAAAAAAAATGAGGTTGAAAATCAAAGCTGATGAAATAATAAATGTGCCCTTTAATTTTAACATTGGCACATCAAATTATTGTCAGGATGATTAACACTCATCTGTTCATCTGAGACACATACGCCTGATTATCCCCTTGTATTTCTCATTATTTTTGTTATTATATCCTAAAGACACATTTGACAAAAAAATTGAAAACGATGGCTCCATTAACATCTGAAGTGAAAACTGCAGCCGGACGGTGATTGGCCACATGAAACCATGTGGTCGAGCAAAATACGGGATGCCATTTGCCAAACGACTTGCAGAAGTACAGTCAGGAAATATGCAAAACTGCCTCCAGTTCAAATACAACAACTCTGTGAGCAGTTGAAAGTCCTGTACATGATCTTCAAGATCAGTTCCTGGCAATGGGAACCAGGAAGCTTCCACTGGGTGGAGCCATAAGAAGCATGGCTTGACCCAAGACCAGTGAAATTTGGACACTTCCTCCTAGAGCACCCTGGTCATTACACTCACTTGTCCTAATAATACAAATACATTATTCATCGTTTCCTTCATAAATCTTTCATTTGTTGTGGACAGAGAGAGTGTGACTGTGTTGCAAATCTGCACACTGCACCTTTAATACCTCCAGAACGGAAGATCATTATTATAACTGTTATATCAGGGGCATTGGTTTGTGTGACTAACTGCACTGAAAGTGAAATCCACCCTCTCAGATACATATTAAGGTAAAAAATCAATAAACAAGAAGTGTTTGTGAATCATTGTTACTTATAAACATAGTTCAGCCCGACAGCTCATGTTTGACTATTTTTACAGTTTGATTATAGAACACAGTGTGGTGGTCTGGCTCCAACTTCATCGCTCCCCCAGAATATGATCACATGGATATTGTGGTGATGAGCAAATATTAGTCACCCCCTGCTGGAGGCTACACGTGGATTCAGAGGTGATCGAGGGGTTGAATCTACTGGCGGCAGTAAAGATGCAGCAGCAGCAGCAGCAGCAGCAGCAGCAGCGTTACGGGCGAGCATGAGGAATGATGGGATGTGTGAGCAACGTAAATAGACAAGTGGGAGGTTGCAGATTCTGAAGAATGAGGCAGGTCACGTAACTGGAGCTTCACAGCTTCAGCCTGAACCAACCAGCAAGCAGCGACACATCTACCACAGTTAGTAATTCATTGAAATTCAAAAAGAAAAGGAGAAAACACACTGAGTTTGTGACTTTAGAGACCTGAAAGAAGGTCATATCAGAACTCTCTGACATTAGAAGTATTACGGGCTTTCTCTCTTTCTGTTGAGAGGTTTCCTGAAGCTCTGGCCGATGATGGGACCTCAGTCGCTCACCTGTCAGAGCTAAAGGTGCATGCTGAGGAAGTGGGTCATCAATTCACACAAAGGGTGTTGCTTAGTCTTTGCTTTCAGTTTCAAAGGAACAAAACTTAAAGGTGCAGTGTCAAAGAGTTGGTGACATCTGTTGGTGAAGTTGCATGTTGTATTCCTCACCTCACCCTCGTCTTTTGAGCAAGCAGGAGAACCTGAGGTCGCCCTCAGTTGTCATTCCAGCTCAGAAGATGTTCTCTGGCTAACATGGTGGACCCCATAGAGAGGATCTACTCCTCATGTAACTACACATTAAAGGGCTCATTTTGGGGTTATACGAAAAGAATGTCATGTGTTTAGGTGATTATACATTTGTTTAAATGTCATTTTATCATGTTTATGTACAGATAGAAGTGTCATAAATGTACTGGTAATGGGTAAAATACTCTGCCACTCAAACCACAGAAAACGTCCACAACACAAATCCCATCTCAACTCATGTTCATATGTATTTAGAAGATAGTGTAAATAAATACTCTAATACATATGATTAATGCCCTCCGGTTCTGTGCATAGACGCATAAACACATGCACCCAGATGACATGGACCACCCAGGATGCATGTGACCACATCTGTATGACTTGGGGGCTGCCAGGTGAAACTGCTTCCCACTGTTAATACAGCAAATGTCCGCACATCCAGTATTTGTACCAGTGAGTCTTACTCTGCACGTTTCATTCAAACTAAACACTGTTATCCAATTGCACACTTCGAGATTCAAGGATCCGTGCACTGAAAAGCATGAAAAAGCTGCAGTGCGACAAAGTTATTCATGAAACAGATGACCTCAGTGTAACAGATTACAGACCCAGCGCTTCACATTCACCAACAGACCTCTGGGGACGCCTGAGTGCTGGTATGTGTCACCGGACGCTGAGAGGTCAGCAGGGTGTGGAGCAGCTTTGGTGGAACAAGCAAACAGACGAGGGAATCATGTAAACAAATGGCCTCTACTTTTATGGTCCTAAAGCGAATTCACCCTCTGGTGCTAAAAAACAAATTCATATATGTGGTTCCACACTTTTCATCACTGTCAAAGCCCAATATACATGAATAAGAACTCATCGTGAATCTGAAATAGTCATCTAAGCCTTGGTGGTAACCCGTCTACCATCCCATAATGTAGTCTAGTAACAACAAGTCTATTTCTAGGGAAAAGATAGAGTTGACATTGGGTAAAAACAGATAGACGTAGGTTTTTACTATCAAAACAAAAGAATCCTATCTGAGGGCCTTAAAAAATTAGCTGCAGCTCCAGATAGTTTTCTGCACATCATTCCATTTTGAATGAACGAGTTTCAAATATGCTTCATGATTCGCAGGATTAAGTTGCAATATATCTGAGGCAGGTCCCGTCTTGTTATGTTGTGGTTTTGCTCAGTTGACACCAACTGAAAGTGTGATATTCACAAATCACAGTTTGCTTCATCTGTAAAACACCTCTATCACACTGAAGCAGGTTCCTCCTTTCTTTTCTTTTTTTGAATCTCTGAGGGAAGTAGCACCTTCAACTCAAATCCAGTCCTATTTCATTCATATAGCCCCCATTTACGGGGTGGGGAACATCCTCAGTGCTTAGACCCTCAACAAGGGTCAGGAAAAACCACCGGGGGGGAAAAACCCTTTTAACAGGGAAAAAAAAGAAAAGGTAGAAACCTGAGGGAGAGTCACAGGTGAGGGATCCACTCCCAGGACGGACAGACGTGACATGGATGTTACGCAGAGTGTTGAATATCAACACACACACTATAAATGTAAATGATTAAATGTTTAAGCCCATCCACCTTTCACTCACTGTGTCGCTGTTTCACGGATGTGTCACTGCTGCGCCGACACTGACATGATAAATGTGTTGGCAGCAGCACGACCCCGTCGATAATCTTTGATCATGTGAGCTCTGTTCAAAGCCAGCGATGACTGAACCACTTCTACCACCGTTGCATCCTGATGAATTAGGAAATGAACTCTTGAAGCGAACGTACGTCCCTACAGGAAGCTGAATGCACAGAGGGGGTGTGTGGGGGCAAACAAGGGATTCGTCATTGAAAATAGAATGTTCACCTGGGTCAACGGGGCCGGAGAAAACACAGGTCGATTGCAGAGTTGGAGTCTGGATGCGAAGAGTATCACAGCAACAAAGTAAGAGAAGGGTCGGCCGCTCCTAAAATGACAAATGGGAAAAGGCAACAACGGTAAATGAGAGGGAGCGATTCAAATAAACACCTTTAAGCCTTTTAGGTGTGATACTGAGCTGGTTTGGAGTCTGAAGCTGCATACAAGTAAAAAATAAAAATAGTAAACCACAAACGTTACCAGGAAGTTCAGAGTCCTGCCACAGTCCCAGTTCATTCACACCAGCGCTCCTTACATCTTTATACTGCCACTTGTTGAGAACATGACTTTGCTTTTGAACTAATTGAACAACATATATAGTTTTGAAATTAAGCAAGTGAATAGAATCATTTTCCTCTTTTTGAACATGTCTGCACAGCATGACTCCACTTCAGGCTCCTGTTGGTCCGGTCATGTGAGATCCCTCTGCAGTAATCAGAGGCTGTCATGTTGTTAGAGTGCAGACTGCTCTTAAAAGCATTCCACGACATTCATCATTCTCTTCACACCCTCCTCCGTCGACCGACATGCAGTAAAACATCCGCGCGGAATCCATTCCATTACACAAGTGAATGTTTAGCGCAAACAGGCAGAGCATTCCTTCATGTTCAATTCTGTCCTAAGTTGAGGCAGGAGTTTTTAAAGTGCCCTGTTGCTAAATCCACTTTCTTCTAACAGGTGAATGTCATTCAATCTTGGGGGATTCATCGGCCCCTCCTCGCCTTTGCTTCTAAGTTACGTTCCTTCGATACGTATGGAGGGAATCCAGAAAGGGGGGGGGGGGGGGGGGGGACAAAGCGGGCGAGGGATGAAGGCGTCCCCTCGGTCAGAGGAAGACAGTGATGTCCGGACTGAGAGTGCACACGTGTCCAACACAGCCCTGTAAATATTCATCCGCATCATTACTGCCATTTTCCCAAAGCATGCAAACAGAAGTCCTGTATATTTCTTATTGTTCCATTTCAATGTCTTTGCGATGAACCGTTGCTATAAGTCATGAGGTACTGATTTTTTTATTTTTTTATTTATCTGACGGATGAATCATTTGGGAAAGTGGAGAAACTTGCAGTTCTCAGGTTGTCCACTTAAAGCTGGCTCCAACAGCGAGTCAGCCTCCATAGACTCCCATGTTCAAATGCTCAACTTTAGAGGTGAATTCAACTTCACGTTTTTGGTCTCAATCAGTCAGTAATGTCTCGTCCTTACCACCCCCCCCCCCACCCCGTTTCACTTCCTGTTTTATAGTGTAATCCCGGTCCTTGCGTGTCGGCGTTATGTTTACACCTGGAAATCAAAGGAACCTTTACTGTGAAACCCTATCGGTCTGCGCTTGGATTCCCGAAGAGAATGATCACTAAATAAATGACTAATAAAGAAAAATACAATAAATACAAGCCAAAAAAAAAAAAAAAAAAGTTACTGTGATTATCTTTGCAAAGTAATCTCGCTGGTTCGATTGGACCCAGTGGTCGAGCAGTTGGCCCGCGGCCCATATGTTTGACCCCCTCGCATTAAATGGAGCGCTGGAATAACATTGTTGAGACAACAGGTGAATGTGGAGGAAGTTTTGACCTTGTTGACTCTTCAGTTTGCCTGGAGAGAGTAAGAGAGAGAGGAGCTCTGCCTTTCACACCAGGCAGCTCTAAGTAAAGAGCAAAATAAAGATTGCTTAAATGCCTTGTAAGTCTTTTGTCCTTGCCAGCTATGGATCCACTTGCCAGCAGCACTGCTCACTACTGAAGAAATATTGAAGTGGGGACAGACATTGTCACTGTGGTTCAATGGCTTGATAATTGATCCGCGCAAGGTGACAGCAGCGCGTGCAAACACGGCCACTGACGCTGTAAAGTCACGGCTGGTGTCAGACTATGATACAAAAACCCTCTTTTACTGCCATCACTGCCTCCTCTCCTCTTTCACCTGCTGCATTCACACTCCAGCCTGGGGAGACAGGGCGAGGTGTGTGTGTGTGTGTGTGGGGGGGGGGGGGGGGGGGGGGGGGGGGGGGGGGGGGGGGGGGGGGGGGGGGGGGGGGGGGGGGGGGGGGGGGGATACGCTGCTTCCCACTCTGCCCAGCATGGCCAGTGGACAGACTTGTGGGGCCAGTCAATACTGTGTTAAGGCTCCATTTAGCACTGACATGCCTATGAGGCAGAGCCCCGGGAGTGAGAGGAGGAGGGGGAGGAGGGGGAGGAGGAGGAGCAGGGGGAGGAGGAGGAGCAGGGGGAGGGGGAGGAGGAGAGGTGGGTCTCTGAGATGCTTGCCTCTGACAGAGATGGATGGTCTGAGGCTCCACAGGCAGCAAGGACAAAGGGACACCCAGCCTCGTTGGCCTCCTCCATCCGCCCGCCCAGAACCAGCCCTTTTCCCTCATGGGATCCTGAGTGGAGGTGAACAAGAAATTGCGGCAGAGTGGGGGAACTGGTGGAGGAGGAGGAGGAGGAGGAGGAGGAGGAGGAGGAGGAGGAGGAAAGGGGAGGGAGGGGCAGAAGGAGCAGGAGCATCTTGCTGATGAAGTGGCGTCTTGTTTTCTGACAGCGCGCGTTTTGCCATCACATGGCGCAGCTGAATAATTCATTCCAGGCGATGGAGTCTGGAGACGTCCGTTACAAACGCTCCTCACAGGCGGCTGATGGGAGAGGAAGTGCTGAGCGACGCTACCGGCTCACTTTGATCTTTAACCCCGCGCCGCGCGCAGGCAGGTTTCACCATCACTGACAATTACACAACTCATTCCACTCATGAGTAACGCTGCTCGCTCTGTCCTCTCTCTCTCAGGAAACCCCCCCTCCCCACTCAAAACACATTACTTAAGCATCTCCCAGTGTCTTTGAAGTCCAGATCATTTCACTTATCATTTGATGGAGTAATTACCCGTGATTCTTTGTGCAGTTTTTTTGCTTTGAAGTGCCCTCTTTTAACAGAATCCATGCATTTATTCGTATGCACAATGTCCTCAGGCACCATAATGAACCCCCCCCCCCCCCCCCCCCCCCCCCCCCCCCCCCCCCCCCCCCCCCCCCCCACCCACCCCCACACACACACACACACACACACACACACACAGTCACGTCTGTTCAGGAAAACGTCTCCTCAGTTCCTGGATTTTAAAAACACGTGGTGTGAAACTCTTTCCAAACTGCTGTTCTGGTTTTTAGAGCGTTGGTCCTCAGAGGTTTGTCTCTCTTCATGTCTGGACGTCAGACTCCGGCCGGCGACGGACAAAGGAAACGTGACCCACATACATGTAGCGTGTTCAGGGCGACCCATGATGTCATGTAGCGTGTTCTGTGATTTCTAAGAAATGGATGGATCTTCCCTCCCTGGCAGTTGCATAAGTGGGATTCCAGAGCGAGTCCAGCACCTGAGCGCGGGATCACATCTGATGTGGATGAGGTGATGTCAGCGAGGGGGCGGAGCCAGGTCAGGAATGAGGAAGCGGGAGCAGAGTGAGAGGAGATTTATACGAGGCTGAGACGTTAAGCTGCTCCTCAGGCCAAACCTCTCACTTCATTTGAAATAATGTCAAAAGCCCAGAGCTCAAACTAATGAAGCCAATTCTCTGTAATTATCTCTTTTAATGTCGGATCATAAATTCCACCTCATTCACTCACGTGTTTTTCTCTACAAACACGCAACACGCAACACGCAACACGCAGCCACGCT